>WBND01000232.1:1199610-1212745 GCA_013398595.1 Tychaedon coryphoeus | reverse complement strand
AGAGGGGAAAAAAATCACCACTCTTATGGGAGCTGGCAGCTCTTTCCACTGCTTCTTGAACCTGGTCATTCTATACTTCAGCTTCTCTATCCAGCCTGATGCTGCCTTCGTAGTGCTTTGGGGATTTCCCTTCTCTGTTCTACTCAGCCAAATGCCTGCCAGGAGAACTAGCAGTGAGAGCTGATGCTCTTTGCTTTCTGCACCTGAAATGAATGATTAATTATGTCAGACATTATCTACCCCAGGCCTGGAAATACTCCTGAAGTTCCAAATGGCCTGCTAAGCCTTCACTTCTTTCATGTTATGTCTGCGTTCCAGATTGCGTCTCAGAGCAAAAATATGATGGCTTGGTGATTCAGCAGTTTCATTCCAATCCCTGAACTTTGCAATCTCCACTGTACTATACAGTTTTGGTGTGTTTCTCACTGTTCTGTAACCATCCAGGGAAAAACAGCTTCTTGAGGAGCAGGTGACATTCCACTTTAGTGGGTAAGGCTAACAAAAGGACATTTTCCCAACACAAAGGACTCTCCATTAGTGCTGAACAGCTTCCAAACTGCAGTCATGCACATTCATCTTCTAATAGAGAATAAAACTTCCTGTATTTTTGTTACACCTCTGTCATTACTTGTGTATTAATCTCTCACAGATGTTCTAGATGTTGTCCTATTCCTAACAATATTCCATTTATCCATTTATCTCGCTTTGGTTGGTTGGTTTTGGGTTTTTTTGTTTGTTTGTTATTTGGAGTTTCTTGTGGGTTTATATTGGGATAGTTTGTTTTGATTTTTTTGGGCAGAGGAGGTGTCTTATTCCAGCTCGTTTTGGAACTGAATAAGGAAATAAAACATTGATCATTCCACAGAAAATCACTAGAAATTTTCTATTGCTGATTGATTTTGGGCAAAACATTCAGTCTGTGTTTTGAAATCCCCTTACCTGGGAAAAGGACCAATATTTCATAGCACAGCTGAGTTCTTAACTGTGTGAGAATAACACCATTTAAAACCAATGCATGATTATTCATTCCTGAGACATTTTTGTGATATTCTATTTAGAGAACTCTCACCAGTGAGATGGTGTTTCCATCTGTAATAGCCTCACCATGACAGAAGAATAAAACTGACTTTCTGACAGTGGGTCTTCCCTGATCAAAGCACATTTTCCAGTCAGAAAACACATATTTTTCAGTTCTTCAAGCAGACAGGACTTCACATCACGTCTTTGCATGAAACTGAAATAATAACAACATGCTTTGTTACACTGCAGTATAGAGAGATTATTAAGACTTAAAAACAAAAGCATATTTTAGTGCATTCATCTGCATTAACTATATTGTGATTCTTCCTCTGCTACATAGAAGAAAAATGTACTAAAACCTGCACATGGGTCACTGCATACAGTAGATGAAGCATGAGAATGGGAGCTGTGCTCCTCTGCATTCTAGTCTAGCTATGACAATCATCATCTTGCTTCAGGCAAATCACTTGGAACTCTTGGGTTGCAGCCTCTCCATCTACAAAATAATTAAAAATATTTTGCTGTGTAAAGCTTTCACCATAAATTAAAGGCTAAGGGAACTATTATGTCTGAATTAAAAGGAACTGAAAACAATTTTAACTGCAGATTCTGTCTAGTGGTAACCAAATGTAATCCAGATGAAAACCACCAGGATTTCATTAAAAGCCTCACAAAGCCTTTTTTTTTTGACTGCATAAATGGACAGAGCAACACCAGGCCCCAGATGCTCAGCTAATTAAGTGGGTTTACAGGGAAATAAGATTATAAATTGATGTGCTGGGTAATAGACTTACAGCTGAAATTAACATCTGTGTGTGTGTGTGAGATAAGAGTTTAACATTTCTGACGTTTCACCACAATAGCTGTGCCTTCCCATTCTGCCACTGGCTTTTTCCCTTCTCTGCAGTTTCCCCAGTTTCTGACACATTCAGAGGCTCCTAATGCCCCCTCCCAAAAGGCAGTGCTGTGCATTCATGACTCATGGAAAAGCAGGAGGATATGGAGTGGCCAGCTGGTCACAGAACACTCACTGCATTCAGTCAGACAAGGAAGGAAAGAGCACACAAACAAAAAGCACTTGCAAAAGTCTGGGCTTATATACCCACAGTGCCACTGATTCCTGCTCCATCTTATTTTCTTCATTCCAGCTAGCATAAGATCTATTTACCTACTTTGGTGTTTAAAAGGTCACCTTTTCCCCGGGATAGAAATCTGAAGTTCCATTTTATTATAAAAGTTTTAAAATGGAAGAGTGACACTGTGCTTCTGCTGAAGTTTTGCTGCTACCTATTTTTTACCTAAAAATATCTGGACACTAAAAAAAAAAATCTAGGAATTAATGTATAAATTGTATTTTTTAATATAAATTACATTTACAGTAAAGGGTAATAAAATCAAGAGGAAGAACAACACGGACTAGATTTCCCTAAGGAATTGTAATACCTGCAATTCAGGCTTTATCTCTTCTGACACAGCTTAAGTTGAAAAAAAAAAAATCTGCGCAAGCTATTATATAAATCTAAGAAATAACTGCATGGTAAAAATCTAACTGCAGCCCACAAGTATCTAAACCACTATGAAAAACATATGTTTGACACAAAAATAACTGGCATTATGTTACCATGCAATGAAATCTCAGTATAAGTCATAGTTAATTATACATTCAGGGAAAAAAAGTGAATAATTTAACCCACATCTCAGAAAAGCTCATAGGAGTGAAGCAAAAACCATCCATCAATCCATTGTATCCCTACAGCATATTTCTACACAACCCTAAAAGGAATAAGCAACAGAAAGTCTTGTTCTTTACTAATTGAAGGATGCATCAGAACTCTGATCAGAGATGTTCTGAACCAGATGATTACTCAAAGGTGAGGTGGTGTGCCCCAAGAAGACTTGAAGCCCCAGCCAAGTTTCCACAGCAAGTTTGGGGTTGAGTTTTGGGAGCAGGGTGGTGCAGAAGCAGGAAACTGCCATGTAAATTGCCAGCCATGGTTTGTACTCTGAGAGGGAAAGCAGACACTGCCCTGACCCATGCTCTCCTTTCTGTTCACTTAGGTTTCTTCAGCATCTCATTGATCACTGAGACTCCAGGCATCTTACAGTTTTTGGTTTTTTTTAAGAGGGCAGTTCAGATATGCATTTGTATATGAATGCCATAACTATCAAGCCAGTGAAGTTAGTCTCCTTTGAGACACAAGGCAGTCATTTTGTTCTTCTGATTAGAGACCATGTGTTAATGGAGTCTACACATCTGTGATCCTTTTGGTCAATGGTGAAATGGGATCCTGCCAATGGCTTTTTAGCTATTCCTACAAAGAAATTGGTTTTCTACTTTATACAACTTTATAAGAAAATTTCTAATTATTTATGTGATTATAAGTTAGAGGAGTTCATGGTTCTTTTGTCTGCATATAGCACTGTGGCTAATTGCTTTTTGTGGCCCTGAGAAGATGATGAAAGTCATTTTATTATCTACATTCATGACAATTTGATCAACTCATGTACAGGAATGAAAGGCTTTACTTTCAACTCATGTGGAATGTCTGGGATATTCAATATGAATTTGGCCTCAACCAAATCCCAAATTAAAGTATTGTTTCCAGATTCTGGAGACCAGAAGACATAGCCCAGTTCAGAGGAAAGTGTAGTTCTTTGCTGCACAGAAGATCCAATTTAACATTCCTGACAGTTTCCCCTGGCACAAAAATCTACTATTTCCTAAATATGATTATAGGATTATGGTATTGCATTTTGTATCTGAGAATTTACTGGGGTTTACAGCTTTTAATCTATGACCTAATTGAACAGAAGTAATTTCCTCTTCCCCAAATTTCACCCCTACTCTCTGCACCACTCATCCTCATTAGTAACATGTTCTAAAATCAGTACTTGTGCTGCTCTTACCTATGTAGAAAGGTTTATTTCCTGATCTTTTGTAGCCTCCAGGAATGAATGGAATACAAATCACATACTACAGGGTTGAATTGTGCTAATAATGATAGGGATTCCCAAGAACACAAGAGAGAGACCCTGTACCAGGTGTTAAAATGTTGAGATAAAACATCTCAACATGTTATTATCCCATGATAGGGGATAATGAACAGCCAAATAGTTTGGCTGTCCCTTTAGTGTCAAAAATATTGAAAAAACCTTTTCCTTTCCTTCTTCATTTTTTGTAACACCACATATCATCCCTTATTACTCTCTCATACCTTTATGGAGTCTAGCTATAGTTAATGAATCATCATTTGACATGATATCTAAACAAGATAACTCCCAATTATTTTCGCTCATTTGAAATATTTTAGCTTAAGGAATTCAGATTAAAAACAAGTTTAAAAAAATTATGCAATGAACAAACAGGGTGAAAAGAGTCATCAAAGTGGAAAAAACCCAAGAATGCTATTAGGAAAAACCCCCAAAAATGAAGATGTGCAGTGAAAAGACACAATCTAGTCCAGGGAAAAAATGCAGAACAGTGCATGTAGGTCAGCAGCTTCCAGGGTTTGTGTGCACCTCTATTCCCTTTGGTAGGTCCTTTTTACATATTTTTTCCATAATTTTGTTCATAATCACTTTGGAAAGGGAATAAATTAAAACATGGATAAGGTTTTGCAAACCAGAACTATTTTTGCAACTCTTCCAAAGATAGAAGTAGATTTTGAGATGCCACATAGTCATAAGATCTGCTCACCCTTAATGCAGATACCAAGACCATAGCTGCTGTTCCATCTTCTGAAAATGCAGCAATTATTTTTGGTCATTCTGCAATGCCAGCCCAGAGAACTTTTAACACATCTGAAGAGGCACATATAGACACATTAGCTTGAAAGATTTGATCAAAGCTCACTGGAATTAGTCAGAGATTTCCATTGGTTTCAATAGGCATTGAATGAGGGCAGCATCATTGGGGTTTTGAATATTATTGCAGTGCTGGATGGATTTTACTTAGCACTTTATATAAAGGACACTACCTACTGCAGGAAGCCAGAAGTGGAGATAAACATGTAGGTTTTAAAAGACTTGCTCTCAGAGTGTGGCTTGCTTCATCTTTACTGAGTTTGAATTATCCTGTAAATAGAGAAAAGATGAAGTATAAAATACTGGGCAGCATATAACCAGCTGTAAAGAAAAATGGAACAGCAATAGAGAAAAGGGAGCATACTAATGAAAAAACCACATAGAGTAACATGTAGCATACAAATCCCTCCTGGAATAAGTTCCTGACACAGCTGCTCCATTCCAGATGCTGGAGTAGCCCTGTGAGCCTGTGGGTTTCCTGGTGTTCATTCACACAGGCACAGAGCTGTCCACTGCACTGTGCAGGCACATCTGCAGCAGTTCTGCTGCCTTGCAAAGAATTCTCATCATAAACACTCTTAATCAAAATATTTTTAAGTAATTCTTGAGTTGAACATTCATCCATTCTTATCAGTCATGGATGTGAAATCAATTTATGCATCAAATCCTGACCATCATCATACAACATAGCTTCTCAAAGATTAATAGGATACTCATGTTTGACAAGAATTTACTTAATCAATTTATGGATTAAAAGTAAGCATCTTTACATTCCCACAAATCTGCATTTTAGTGATTAAAATGCTTAGAAGTAAGGATCTCATGAAAACAGAATAGATATTTAGGGAAAGATTTTAAATGGCAACACTTAGAGATAGGGTAAATACATTTAACATCCACTTTTCTGTTCCATCAAATGGTGATGAGAATATACAACTGACTGTGCTAATGCACTTTATGATCTGTTAAAAAAAGACACTATTAGAGTTTTTCACTTGAAATGGAGGACTTGCTTACAGAAACACCTGACTGCTGTTACAGGTAATGCTGGCATTCAAGGTCTAAAAGATTCTCCATCTCCTCTCTGCTCATCTAAAGACTCACAGGAATCTGTTCCTCTAGGTTCATCACTGAATAACTTCTTTATGATTTTAATTTTAATTTAAATTATTTCATTGTTTTTCTTCCACCTATTCATGCACAGCTCTGAAATTCTAATTTGAAAAGTGTCTGAGGTCGGTACTTTTTTTTTTCTGCTACCTACTTATAATTATTCTTTTTACTTTCCCTTTGCAGAAGGAAAAGTGAATAAAGTACATGCCACTGTGCCACTGGGAATTATGACAAATCTAGGCTATCTGTACTACAAGAGATTTTCTTGTCACTTCACTATAACTATATGCAATGAAGAAAATCAAGCTTTTCAGTGTTCTGCAAGAAAACTATAATGAAAGCACCCTGCATTTCAGTTCAAACTACTGCTCTGCATTTTATTCCATTGACTTGCAGAAGAAAATAGAACCCTTTGCTGAAGACTCTTTGTACCATCTTTCTGAGTTTAAGAATGATGCTCTTTTTAGAATTATAAGGAACAGTTCCAGGAGGGAAAAACTATAATGGGAAAATGTTGTTCACTGCATCCTCCAAAAAGAGGAATTTTTGAAGAAGTCTACTGGTGGATGCCATAAAATAAGATGATACATTAATAATTTAGCTGGAACAGAGCTATGAGAATAAAGGCATGACTATAATGCTCTTTTTCACCTAAGCAAGTTTAATTGTCATTTAGATTCCTTGGATCAAAAAAGATGTAATTAAGCTGCTTTTACCCTCCCCTCTTTAATACACACATTGTGGAGAAAATGAGGAGCAACACCAGAGCACTAGCACTTGTGAAAAATGTTACACTGACAGAGTAGAAGCAAAATAATCTGCAGTGCTGAGAGAACAGGGGTGGCCACAAGATAACCTGAGACATGACATTCTGTGTTTGGCACATTCCAATTCAGGACGTTTCAAACATTTTATTTGCACTTTCAGTCCAAGATGTTCTTAAATTTTCCAGATGAAAATGGCATCTTTTCCTAATGGAGTCAGAAGCAAAGACATATGTCAGTTGCCCAGCAGGATTTACACTCTGTTAACAGTGATGGAATCTCGTTATTCCCTCCTGAAGATCTGTTCTCAACATTATATTCAGTTTTATCATGATCAGATTTTTCATTTTGTCACTAAAGGATAACTGAAGTAACACGTATTTACTGTAAATTTTGCTTTCATTTTCTGTCTGGCATTTTAACACTCTTAATTTTATTATTATTTTGTTTTTTAAGTCTTTCTTCAGTTTAACTTTTTTCTGCCTCTTCAGTATCATTTAAAACAGGGTGCTTAAATTTAATTGAGAATCACAAAAGAGAAAAATAGGCCTTAATAACTCATTAAATATACTTTTACAGTTGAAAAATTCCCAAGGAAAGCAGAAGCTACAAATCCAGTTACTTACCATATTGAATGTCAACAGTCATAGTGGATTTTAAAAGAAGTATTAATAAAATAAAAATTTGAGGGTTTTTTATTGGTTTGTGTTTAGTTGCTTCATTTGCTGTGTGTTTGGTGAGAAACATGACTCAAACCACCTGCAACCCAGAGCACCCAGTTTCCATCTCCTGCTCTGGTGATGACCTTGAGGACATCACACAAATTTTTCCATTCCCCTCTTTCCACATTCTCTCCCTTGTTGTGATGGATTAGCAGCTGCCTTGAAATAATATATTAATGCTTCATGTCAACCTGCTACAGGGAAGATGAATGGTCTGAAAAAATTCAGTGAGGCTGTCTGGAGAAGCAGACAGGGAGAAAATGCCTGTTTCAAGGCATGCTCTTAAGGAACACCCTGAGAACTCCCATTTATAGCCAGCCTACAAAACTCCTTTTGTACAGAGACCCTCGAGGAAGAAGATTCCCAAGGACCTGAAGCACAGCTTCAAAGCTGGCTGCTCTCCAGCAAAGAGGAGCAGTGGCTCTGTCTGGGAGTGAGATTCACATACAGAATCTGAATGAGACCATTAAAAAAGCTTCACCTGCCAAAGCCACCATCTGTGCATGTGAGATTTATGGTTAGGTAGGCTTGTAGGCCTGCTAGAAAAAAAGGCTTTTTTCCAGGTCTTTTTTCCTCACTGAACACTTTGTTTCCAGTGTTAAAAGAAATATTACCTTGATGAAGAAAGGCCTTTGCCACACATTCCACCAACACCAGTAGTTAAAGTGCTCCAGCAGTCCAGTCAAGAAAGGATAAAAATATTGCACCCTGGTAATGGGGATAAAAAAGTAAAATCCATTGTGTACAGAAATAAGTAAGAAAACCTTTACACCATGTTATCCATCCCAGCTTTGAACCATGGGAAGGAAATCCTGTGGTGCAAGTACATCTTTTCCTCCACTCCTTCTTTCACAAAGAAGACCCCACCTCACCCTAAGGCAATTCTGCAGGTGTTGCAATTATATAAAGGACAGATTATACCAATATGCTTGTTTGCTAAATTCATTGTAGTTATATGTCAAAGCTAAAATAAAATGTGTGGTTAACAGTATAATTTTATTTCTGTACAGGATTTTATTCATGTTTTCTTTTACTTAACTGAAGTCCTCCAGGTTGAGGAAAAGATTTTTACCAGCACCACTGCTGCCCACCAATATTCCATGGTAGCCACATCATAACTCAAGACAAGCTTGAGTCACTCAGCCATTTTCATTTTGTCAAGCACTGTGCAAGGTCACATTCACTGAGCTGTACCTTCATTTTCTGAGCCTCTCAGTTCCCAACATAAGAGCTAATTGTTGTGGAAGTGTTAAGGATGACCATGAAAAATACTCTTATTACAATCGTGCCTCTTCTGATACACACTTGCTACCTCATCTTCATAAAAATAAACTAAAAGCCAACATTAAAAAAAAAAAAAAAGAAAAAAAAAATCAGAACTTCCCTATTAAAATGACAAGCCTGCAAGTAAACCTAAAACCAAAAATAATTCCCAGATTTTTTTGCATTAGAAAACAAAACGATCAGAAGAAAAAGAACAAGAAAGAGAACTTTTAAGGACATTTGAGGATAGACAGGCCAAAATTAACTAGCTCAATTAAAATATGAAACCAGTATGCAGTGGTTAGATGGAAGATGTTACTTTTGGGACATACCTGTCAAAAATCTGTTTTTTTCCGTTTGTATCAACTCCACATAAAACCCAGAAGACATAAGTCTTCACTGTACTTAAAAACAAATGAATGAATTATAAGTGCACAAAATACCAGCAAGCATATATAAAAAAAGACATTCATAATTCTGACCTAAAGTGAAGTCTACCCTCTGCCTACACACAAAAGCTTCAGAGCTGTTAAATTTTATTCCTCCAAAGAGAAACTAAACCCCCATTTCACATGCTCAGAATGCAACATTTTTATTTAGTTACCAGTTGAAGAATCTGGCATGCTAAAATTAAATTAAAGGAACAGTTTTATTAACTACCATGGGGTGTTTATAGTGTGAATCTAGGGTAGAACAGTATCTTTCCCTCTAAGAGGCAAATAAAACAGGATCAAGCATTTGAAAAAACCTCAATTAGCTACACTACTGTAATATCTGCATTTGTCCACATCTAGCATCGCTCACTATCTGTGGTTGGCCTGAATGTCATTTCTGCATAAATTACGTTAATTTCCACCTTAACTGTTTTTTATAGCTTTGTGTCTCCACAGCAGAGCAAATCCAGCCTTTCTGCTCCAGCTTCTGTTCTCTTCCTCATTTCATCTCTGAACCTTTCTTTCCATCTCCTGTGTTCATCTCTCTCTATCACAAAAGCTTCTTCCTTCCTTTTTAAACTTTTCTTGGATTTGAAACTATCTGTTTCTGTTCCCTGTACCTTACAAAACCTTCACTAACTTTTACAGATTGGCATACTTTATCTGGCTTTTCATAGATTTTTAAGATCTTTGGAGCAGAAAAAATATGGTTTTAAATGCATGTTAAAGTCTTCTGTACATGTATAATTGTTACTCCTAATGTATTATTACAGCTACAGTTCATGTAGAATCCACATTTCTTCCTGGTCATGTTTCACATCTTTTATCATTCCGTTTATTTTCAAGATTTTTCCTCTAACTGGATATTAGTGCAAAGATGTAATTATAAAAATAGAAAATATGCAAGTTTGCTACTGTTATTCTCTGTGCCAAGCAGCTATTGCAGTACTTGGTTCTAAACATTCAATCCTTCAGACAGTCAGGTTTTGAAATCCCTGACACACCAGCCATGACAAAACTATCTTAAGAGCACTATTTATGCACACCCTGTTCTTCATACAAACCTTGTGATCAACTTTCTGCACAAACCAAAAAAAACCCAATCACGTTATAACCTGTTCTATAAAATCCTGTCCCTTTTTCGGCATACCATGTTCTTGCAAGTCCTCCAATATTTTTGCAAGATTGAAACAGACATCTTTTCAATGCCATTTTCTTCTATATGCTTCACAACTTCTGCAGTCCCAAATGCAAAGAAAATGTTTTCCATCCATTCTACAGAGACCCTTCTTCTGTAAATTCTGGTGGATACAACCCTTGACATAAACATTTCCATTCTGCTTATAGGGTAATTTCTACAGGAATTTAACCTACTAGCAACACAAACAAATTTACAGCAATTTAACTGTATATTCAGGCCACAATTATAAGAGCTCAATCTACAGGAGGAGCCCATGCATTTCCAGTGTGTACCCACCTACCCCTATATCCCTCACTTGGCAGTCTGGAAAATCCTGTGTAAATCAGTATTTTGACTGTCAAATGTTTCTTCATCATAGGTACTACACACAGAGCCCCTGTCAAAACTCTTTAAAATTATTTATTATCACCAAAGCTTTTTCATGTATGATCAAGTGAATTTCAGTCATTCAAGATCTGCAATTACAATCTGCAGAAGGATGTTTGAATGAACATAGTCTGAAACTGTACATTAACAATCAGGAGAAGATAATGATGATGATAACAATATAATGAAAACCTAAAATAAAAGATAAATAAATAAATAAAGTTTAAGATGTTGGATGAGAAAGTATTTGAAGATAACAAAGATGATCAGAGTTAACAAGGCTGTATTTTAACTTCTTTGGACCTGGGGACACTTTAAAATAAATCATTCAGTAAACACAGGGATGAAGAATAAAGTAAACTATGAGCTGGGGATCTTTCCAGAAGCCTCTTGTATTTAAGCATGAGCTCAACAAATTACCTGGAAACACAACTGGAACATGTTCTAAGTACAGTTAAGACAGTTTGCATTTATTCCTTCCAAAACAGGACAGCAGACTGTCTTGGAAGCTGAAAAAGTGTTTCAACAAGCACAGTTATTATTACACCTCCGCCAACACCATCACTAACTACTGTCTTCCAAAGAAAAATAAAGAGCAACTTGAATCAAGAAATACAGCTCTTGAGCCAAGTCCTACAAAAGCAAAGTTATCAGTCTCACTCACACCAACAACTTCAGTTTTAATCCATTAACTTCAATAAAAAGCAACACAAAACACTATTTATTAATTTGTATCAGTACAGCTATAAAGCCGTGTACTTGTTTATTACCATTTAATACATGCTTTGAGACTGTTGTAAATTTTAATAGATATTTTTGTAAAAATGAGAAAAAACATAATTTATCACAGTACAGAAAAGCATAATTAAGAAAAAGTAAGAACTTGGATTTTACATGTATATTATTCCATGTAGTAATACACTTTAAGTATTTTAATTTCTATACCAATATGAGACAAGTAATAACAGTTTTACAGTGATAAGAAGTTACTCTGAAGCAGCCAAAGACCCAGAGGAAATCACATATATAGATGGCATATATTAGCTCAATGACTTTTGAATAATTCAAAGAAAATCTTCTAAGACTGAAAGCTTCGTATACTGGTTTGCTTTTAAAATGATGCCAATAATGTAAAGCTTAAAACATGCCTACAAAGCACTGCACTGTGAGCCTCATAGCAGTAATATCATTGAGATAATTTGGGGAATATAATACATTTCCCAAAAAAGCTAAGTGGAAAGGTCAGTATCAATACTGACCCTAGAGAAATTCAGTAAGGAGCCCATTTGTAAGAGGAAATTTAACTATCCACTACAGTTTGTCAAGAGCTCTGGCAGATTCTCAGTCTTTTCAGTGGATAAACTTATACAGGATTTTCTTCTAACAGAATATGGTTCCAGCTGAAATGCAAGACTTGTGGTTTAATCCCCAACCAGCAACCAAGTACCAAATAGCAGGATGGGGAGAAGAAGAAGCTTCATTTCCAGGTCACAGACTGAGTTGGAAGGGACCCATAAGGATCATCAAGTCCAACTCTTAGGTGAGTGGCCCATGCAGGGGCTGAACCCACCATGCTGGTTTTATTTGCATCATGCTCTGACCAGCTGAGCTGTTTTCATCAATGAGTTGAGATAAGAAC
The DNA here is from genome assembly GCA_013398595.1 of Tychaedon coryphoeus. NCBI lineage: Eukaryota > Metazoa > Chordata > Aves > Passeriformes > Muscicapidae > Tychaedon > Tychaedon coryphoeus. The sequence continues at coordinate 1,200,419 of WBND01000232.1, read as the reverse complement.
AGTTTCATAACTGAAATACTGAAAAACAGAATAATAATTGTAAAGAAGAGGGAGGTTACAAAAGGAAAGGTAACAACAAAGCCAAAGGGGGATGGGAAACAAAAAAGTGATGCACAATTCCACTGCTCATCACCAGCTGGCCAGTGCCCAGCCATTCCCTGAGCTGTGACAAGCCCCTCCTGACCAACTTCTCCCAGTTTCTATACTGGAGTCCACCTTCCATGGATGGATTTCCCTTTGGATAGTTCAGGACACCCATCCCGGCCATGCCCCCTCCCAGTCTCTTGTGCACCTGCACACTGCCAGGGCATGGAACACTGAAAAATCCTGGATTTAGGGTAAGCCCAACTTAGCAACAATCAAAACATTAGCGTGGCATCAATGTGGTATTCTCATACTGAATCCAAAACACAGCTCTGTACTGCACTTTCACTGTACATAGTCTCTCCTATATTCTATATTATGGGTGTTGCTATCTGATTAGGAATGGTGAATAATGCAGCAACACACACAACCTCTTCATAAGCAGCAAGAAGAGGAGATTTATTGAAAGGCCACCACACTTATATAGGATAGATAGTGCAATAAAGAATAGAAAAGGCTCATTGGTCCAAGAAGGCAACACCTCTTTGAAAACATGCTTTCTGTAAAACATCAGTAGCACACACACAGCTCTGTGATCAACACCAGGTGGTAATCTGTGTTATCCATTCTTCCTTCTCTTATTTATCTCTGAGAAAAGTCCCCAGCCTGGGAAAGGTCCAAGTTGGACCTTTCCTTGAGCCTTCAGCAGTGTCCACATATGGGTA
>WBND01000232.1:1145074-1199589 GCA_013398595.1 Tychaedon coryphoeus | reverse complement strand
TCTGATTAGGAATGGTGAATAATGCAGCAACACACACAACCTCTTCAAAAGCAGCAAGAAGAGGAGATTTATTGAAAGGCCACCACACTTATATAGGATAGATCGTGCAATACAAAATAGAAAGGGCTCATTGGTCCAAGAAGGCAACACCTCTTTGAAAACATGCTTTCTGTAAACAACACGTAGCACACACACAGAGCTCTGTGATCAACACCAGGTGGTAATCTGTCTTATCCATTCTTCTTTCTCTTGTTTATCTCTGAGAAAAATCCCCAGCCTGGGAAAGGTCCAAGTTGGACTTTTCCTTGAGCCTTCAGCAGTGTCCACATATGGGTACTATCCAGTTTTTAGATATCCTTTATTCAGTGTCTTCTAACAAAATGAAGAAATTTAATGTCATATAACACAGATATTTCCCATTACAGACAGATAATGTGATGCATAATCTGTAAAATGTCCTTGAAAAACTTGCATGATTACATATAAACTTGAAAAAAAGAATAATGTATAATGGCACTAGTGTTGCAGCACCTGTGTCTTCTACAATACTGCCTTCTGTTGAAGTAAAAAGTGAACCAAATATATCAGTACAGTCTTCCTCCTCAGCTTTTTACCACAAAATCTGTAACACTGTGTTAGCTATCACAACAGGAGGATAGGAGTTGAAATAGTGCAAAACTTCCTGGGCTAAACCATGTAAGGCTTTGAGGCATTCATTGCCTGACTGGCACAGAAAAGTGAACAAGAAGCTGATGCCGTGATTTGATACCAATATAAAACCTGTAAAAGTTGCTGCTTATGAAAGCCAGCATTTCAAAATCCTTATTGTAGCAGATGATGTTCTGTAGGCTCACTTTGTAAGGGGAGCAAACATAAGGTTTACTTTCACATACCTCTCCGTGTTGACTCCTCCTCATAATTTGAAACAGTAGGAGTATGTGTCATTATCTGCTCAAAAGAATCACCCATGCTCTGTACAAGTATAATAATACATTCTCATTTCATTGTCATCACAAGGCAATTGTAGGTGTGCAGAGAGGTGCGTTGTATAGCAACAGTTGTTTCTCTATGCAGTGTTGGCATTTAGTGTAGGATGCTTTGAAGGGTAGTCTCAAGAGCCAAGAGGAGGATTTTCTGCTTCAGCTGAAGTGCTGAAACTTTATATTAAGTAGGATATTGGTATCAATACGTGTAAGTTAAGCCATTCTATTTCCATGGTGGCCCTGTGAAGCTTCACTACCTTCTTGATCTCTAAGAAACTCTTGCAGGTGTGTTAGAGGCTTAATGCCCTGATGATTCTAAAGATCACCCTAAATGCTACATATTATTTCTTGTCACTTATTGCATTCATGCAACAGTTACAGGTTTCACTGAAATGCCAGCCATTTTCCTTCATCACATGCTTCTCTAGATTTTAGCTTAACTCACCTTCTACCTAAGTAGGGAAAAAATTTCTGCATTTGCTGAAGAGCAAAAGTGAAACCTGGCTGTCTCTCACGAGCAGCAAAACTAAAACCTGAACATTTCTCCTTGAACTGGTACAGTGTCAAATGAAGTTCAAAATCCCTCCTAAGAGGAAGAAATTACTGCCTGATTCCCTAGGCCACCTTAGAAGGGAAGCAGGACATACAACTTTGAAACAACATTGTCTCCTGAAAAAGACAGAACTGAAAGAAGGATAAAGAGGATACTACTTAAACTTACCTGTGGCTCCAAGCCATCACTGGAACCAGTTATGCATCTGCTGTTTCTGGCATTCAGAAATCAATGTACAGCTCACCACAATGGTTGTGTGCTGTACAATTTTGCTAAGAATATGTATATTTGTTATGTTTGATTTATAATGTTCCATGGCACTAAAATATTTTGCCTGACCTGACTTTTCAAAAAAATGTTCGAAATATTTCACAAATGCAACATCATTTGTATGTATGTGTGTATGTATGTATGTAACATCCCTTTTTAGTAAAACAGTTGTATTATAAATTAATGGCAAAGCCATTTACCTTTTTGCATCACCACAAATTATGCAACAAGCTGATTTTGTTAGATTCTTATTGCAGCCTCCAGTGCTGCTGCTGTATTTGTGCAAGAGCCATCACCTTCAGCCTTGTCTTTGGCCCTGAGGAGTATCTAGTAAGAGGCACTAACATCTCAATCTACATAGGCAGATCTAGTTCTGCTTCCTTCCATTCTTCTCCTTCCTCACTCAACATCACTCTTGCACAGCAAGAACTTTATCTACCTTCCAATTAAGCAACTTATATTTTACCACCACACTGCCATAAGCAAAGACTTTCTGTGAGAAGTAAAACCTTTCATATAATAAATTGGAGCTGCTCTTTTTGTTTGGTTTTGTACATTTTCCAAAACATTCACGTACTCCAGAAAATAATCATAACATTGAAAATAACACTGTAAATATTCAGCTGCTCTCCTAACGGTACAAAACCACTAAAAAAAAAAATTCACAGTTGCATAAATTATTCATCCATACTGAAGTAAATACTGTAGAGCATATCAAGCTGAGTTGTGCTCAATAGCTGTAGGATTTACAGACACCAGTGAGAGAGCAGCTTGAAAACTTGCTCTAGGTACCTATAGCAACCATCAATAATACAATGTCCCCAAACTACCAATATTCCTGCAATTTTTTAAGTATATATGAAACTTGGTTTTTAACAAAAGGAGCTGGGGTACTGGGGGGAAAAGCCCTACAGCAGAGAGGAAAAGAAAAATAAGAAAAAGAGCTGAAATCAGTCTAAGGCAAATATATTCAGTGGCAAAAGCATACATTTTCCTGGAACAGGAAGGCAAGTGGCAGATTATTAACATGAAGTGGTGACAGCATGATGCTATGTGAGTCAAATTGCCTGTTATTGTTGAGAATGCAATTAATTTTGTAAAATGTTGTGCTAGGCTGACAGACAATTATCAGAAAAGTTTAAGAACTCGATCAAGTGCCAGAAAATGGCAGTAAGTGGAATAGAAAGCGTTGAACTGCCTGATTTCAGAGAGAAAGATTGGCAGGAGAAAAACAAAAACAAGAGAAAAATGAAAAAAAGAGATGTAGGATGTGACATGCCTTTTTGTATGACATTTTCTGCAATGCATCTGCTTCTTAATTCTTTTTTAGAAGAGAAGCCCATTCCCAAGGTTAAGTTTCAAACAAATAAGTAGTTGTCTTCTGACACATTTCACTTATTCTGTCTTTCTCAGAAATGGATTGTACAATACTAGTTCTTCTGAAACTCAAACCTGTGGAAGGGGCTGACAGCTGGTCTGTGAGCCAGAGGAGTGAGCTGACAGAAGAAGAAATTGATAACATTTGTGTTTACTCATGAAAGAAAAAAGAAGACCAGGTCAGTCACATAGGAACTCAGAGAACAAACACTGAACACCTGCAGCTGGAAAAACAAAACTATGATCTGTTTATAAACTTCCTGTAAAAAGTCTGCCCAAAAACACTGACTACTTTGTACCAATGAACACGATGAGCTGTGTCATTGTAACCAATGAATGAAGTAGGCACGGTGTTGAAGAATGTATAAAAAAACCACACAGGCACAATAAAAGAACATTTTACCTGTTGCTACGTGTTGCTCTGTGTGTTGTGTCCATCCCAACAGCGACATAAACCTTGACTTTGCTCAGGAGTACCACTGAGTCCTTATTCCAAAAGAGAGTTTGTTTTAAAAATATTTAGTTTTTCTGTCACTTTCTAAATACCAAGCAATTTATCAGTCTCTCTATAGGCCCTTTAGTTATTAAACTGAGAACTTATTCCCACATCTACCAGTCCAACCACCCTTAAGTACATTGGACTAAACTTTCAATAATTCTCAACCATTGTCAGCAAGAAAGTTATTTAAATACAAAATTTCTGAAAATAAAAAAAAAATAACAATTTTCAAAAATGATAGTTTTTGCCTTTCCATTTTAGCAAAAGAAAAATCAAATTACAGTATTTTGGTCTCTTTCAGTTAGTTTTCAAAAAATTAAGTTTGCCTTTATCGTAAGATATCTTTAAAATGATGGTCTGACCTCAAGAGATTTACTGTGTACTAGCTGTGATCTGTTTCCCACTAGTCCCATGATTTTGGAATACTAAAATTTATTAATAATATATTAATTTCTTAAGAATTAACTCCTTCATCTGTACCATTTTACTGTATGATTCAGGGGAGAAATTCTGCAAACATTACAGTAACAAAGAGGATATTAAACTGTCATTGACTTGACATTTTCTTATTACTGAATTGCTTAACATATTATATAAGTGTTCTTCCATTGTTGAGATCTCTTTCTTTAAAGTAGGGGTACTTCAGAAAGTTCAGTGATATTTTCTTCTGATACTTTTGATATATAGGAAAGTGAAAAACCACCAAACTTTGCAGAAAGGTATCTCTGAGATAATTTTTTAGAGAAAAGCTAAGTCTGATCAGAGACTAAAAAGAATCACTAACAACAATTAATTATCTACTGTTTCTGTAACTTAAGCTCTACTGCAACCACTTACTTCCTTTTTTTAAAACTTAATACCAAAACCAAGAAATGACACTTAAACCAAATAAATTACCCACTGAGTTGCAAACTGGTTTCTAAAATATTTTGAAAGAAAACTTGGTTTCACTAGAAACAACTGTCAAACAAAACTGTTGCAGGTCCTGACTTGACAAAGTCTGCTCTGTAAAGCTCAGCTGCAGTCAGGAGGGACTAAAGGCTTCAGGAAGTATTTTCTTTGTGAAATGCTCCATCCACGCTCTGTGCAGCACTTTTAGCACTGCATGCTTCCCCACACAGGCTGACTCAAACTCACCCAGGGTTTCAGACCTCCTGAAAGCCTTTCTCTGTCAGAGCATGAAGATCCAGAGTGGCAAAAATTTCCTTCAGCTATACAGAGCTGGGGGAAAAGGGGAAGTACAAGCAGAACTGAGGCAAGATACATTTCACACAAACAATAAACCCCCAAGAACTTAACCTTTCTTTGTCTGCAGCTACTCGAGCTAATCCTACAGTAATTTGTAGTAGTTTGATGCAAAGAAGTAAGGATAGAATTTTAACCTGGAGTGCAAAGAACCTGGAAGCTGACAGAAGTCTTTAGACTTACAAAAGCTAGATTTCAGCCATGCTGAATGGAAAAAGTTGTCTCATAAAATATAACAGACTGCCCTCAACGTGTTTGGTTTGGATTTTTTCCAGAAGAGAGTTACATACCCATTTTCAGACATGGTAGCTAAAATTCAGCTAAAGCACAGTAGATAAAAGAAAACTTGACTGCAATTTGAGGGCAAAGGCAGTTTGTTAATTTCTGATCATAATTATTTCCTTTCAGGAATGCAGGGGAAAAAGAATGCCAGAGTTTTTGCTGGACTGACCAGATCCTTAACTCAGTCACACCTTAAAAATGCATAACCAAGAATAACACATGGGACCAAAGTCTCTGGATAGCATTAAACAGAAGACACTTAAACAAGGATAACAATCAGCACAAAAGATTGCATTGTATAATTGCTGCTTGCAGCACCAAAGCAGAACTGGGGAGATTAAAATAGAAACATAAAATAATAGAAAATAGAAAATAAATAGAAAATGAAAATAGAAAATAGAAAATATGGAAAATAGAAAATAGATAATAGAAAATATAGAAAATAGAAAACAGAAATAAATATGGGAAAACTGTGGTTTGCAGAAAGCCAGAACCTTGAAGATCCATGGAATGTGTACCCAAGACCCTCTGGATAAGAGCAGGAAGAGTGTTCTTCTGATGTCTCTGACACTGCAGAGAACTGACAATTCTTTTTCTGAAGAATACAATCATGAAGTGTGTCACAGGGAATTGTGAAGTCTGAATCCTGACTTCTGTCACACAGACATAAATGCAGAGACATTCCATTGAATATTGCTGTGAAAAGAAACGATCTACCAAAATTCTACCTGAAAATACTAACTCTAAAAAACCAGGAATGGTTAATATCAAATTGACATGCATCAGCTGAGTATCTAGAACAAAGAGAACTAAGAGCAAAAATAGGTAGAACACATACTTAAGAACTAAACAATCCTATTGAATAATATGGGATTGTCTTTTCTTGATTAAAAACCAGTTGACACACTGAGAAAATCAAGCCTTTTGAAATGATGGGCACGTCCAAAAACTGGAATAGACTCCCTGTTACATATTCAGCTTTTGACAGAGCTGCTGTGCAGCCACAGTAAGGCTGATCTAAGTGTTGACCCACAAGTTATGATCTGCCAGAAACAAAATCTGTTTCTACATTCCTACTTTTTGCATACATGCATCAATCTGAAAATGTGTTTTTCTTAATCTGAGAGAATAGACATTTTCCTTCTTTATATTACACTCATCAGGAAGGTTCACATAGTACTAGCAAAGGGGGATTTGTAATTTCTGTATCTAGGTTCTATTAATGCATTTTCTATTAAATTAAAAAGTATCAAGTCACTGTATAGACAAAGAGGCAGTGGTACAAAATGCTTACAAGGGACTACTCATGTTTCATAATACAGCACACTTGGACAGTCATGATTAAGCAAAATTTCATGGGAAACAGCTTCTTACCTGCACATATCTGTTGGGCTAATTACTTATTCATAGGATTTTTTAATATTGGAAGTATTAGAAAATTCCAATGCATAACCATGATCTAAACATAGCTCAGTGTTGACAGGCCACAGAAAATACAAAGAAGGAATGATAATCTACAGGCAAGAAAATGATAGAACAGCACTGCTATACAAAGAATTATTCTTTACTTGAGGAGAAAACTATTTAAAATGAAAAACATAACATTCACACTCTTAGGTTTGCATGAAAAACATAGTGGCTTTATGGAGTAACAGCAGAAGCAGCATGTGCACAGCAATGGCAGCACATGAATTAATATTTCCTCAAGTACATGACAAATTGCTCAATGAAAAATGTTGCTACCCCCAGAATTAGAAATAATTAGAACCAGTTATTCAATTAAGAATATGCCAGCCCTCACCTTATGGAGTGTATGCCCATTGGAAATCATTAACTTGCTCAATTCAGTAAACAGTTTTCCACTGGAACTCTAATAATCAGTGGTAGATTGATTTTAAAATTTAAAAAAATATATGTATTTACTGTCCTACTGAGGCAAAACACACATACAGGAAATATGAAAAAGGAAAAAAAATAAAATGAATACCTTTTAACATTACACAGTGAAGGAACTGTGGTGCTGTACTAAGGGTGGCATTAGGGATGTGCTTTTTGTTATGTTGAACTAAAATTTGGGGGGGAAAAGAATGTACTTCATAGGATTTAAGGAAGAGTTAAAACAAACACTATTACAGAGCGTTGGACTGAAGCAAAGATTCCTTACAAACCTGAGATTGGGAAACCAATGGAGTTCAAGGGCCTGGGCTGGGGGGTCCTCACAGTTCTTACTGCTCTCAGCAGTACTGAAGGTCACTCACTAAATCATAATTCAAATAAAATTAGGACCAAAGGTCTGACTTCACAAACAGAAACACAAAAGTTTGAAAGAGCTGTGTGAATTTGAGTTCACTTTAGCCCACCAGCCCAGCAGGAGCTGAATTTCTTTATGATGAAGCCCCTCAGCAATGGTCTGAGAACTGAAAACAAAGGGGATGGCCAACATTTCTCTATACTCACGTGGCAGTGACAGGAAATCCTATTTGCAAGGGCAATATGGACTGCAGCAGTTAAAGCAATAGGGGGCCTTTGATTTTATAATCCAGCCTGAAGAAATTAAAACTATTAATAAAAAACGAAAATAAACAGAAAAAAATAAAGAAAAAATAAATTAAAGGTTTGGACCAGATTGAGAAAAGTATCCTTTCAGATCAGAGTGAGATTCTTCTGTGCAGCTTCTTGGCATTAGTGGTTACTTTCTGCTATGCTGACATCCTTGTCATTATATGAAGTATAACAACAAAAATATTGCTCCTTTTAAAGCCATCCTTGAAGCTTCTGGTCTGATAGATGGATAGATTCCTTCAGCCTAGATCTCCTTAGTCTCTTCAACTTTTACTGAGAGATATGTTATTCCTCTTAAAATTAGCCTGCTGTTTACTTAAATGAAGAACAGGATGCCTTAAATGTTCTGGGCACATCAGAAAGATATTGCCTCCCAAGGTGGCAAAAGCAGCAAATAACAATCTGCTGGCTAGCTGCTCCAAATACATTCCAGGCAGCTTGTCTTGTGAGGAGGCTCTAACTTCATTGGAAAGCTAAATACCAATACAAAAAATCCCTTTTATTGACAAAAGCAGGATTCAATTTTAAAAGCCATTCCAAATTCAGAAAAGGAGACCAACTCTTTGAAACTTTACTTCTATTCTTCCAGCATGGAGTGAGTGAAATGTATGAGAATTATATTCATGAAAACAGCCAGGCACAACAGTAAAGGTGCTGTTGATTTTCACTGTTTAGATACTGTTAACTCTAATGACTATTAGGATCTTACAAATAACTGCCTTAATTATTTCATTTAGAAAATTTATTTATGAAAACAACAAAACACTGTCCAGGGAAGTGAATTGGTGCTGGTCCACTGAAAGAGTAGTTACACAATGCATTTTATTCCTGCCAGCAGGTTCAGAGTTAAGATCTCTCAAGCAAACAGAATCCAGAGGCACAATTGACTTTAAGTATGGGATTATGTTCAGTCCACTATTTCATTAACTTAATCCTGATCTCTAGAACTGGCTTCTTTCACCAAGTCATTCCAGACCACTGAGCTGCTGAGATATAGAAAGATCCTGGAAGTGGCAGTTATAGACAGAAAAGAACATTTTTCACTCGATGAAATACATGGACCATCTTAATTTATGCCTCTAACTGAACTGATTTGATTAAAGTTTTTTTCCCCCATTTTCTTTTAATTAGCCAGGGCAGCTAAATTAATTATGTCTTATGTATAGATGCAGTACCAGGATGTTTCATGCAGGAACAAATATGAAATTTAAAAAAAAAAAAAAGTCTGAGGTTTTTTGATCTAAGTTACAGAGAAAGATGCACTGAAATGTAGTATTGATTTGCCCTCATTGATAAAAATGAGAGGTGAAAAGCATTCAGTCATCCACCTCTGGTACGTATTTGCATAAAGCTAAATACAATCCAGTACACAATTAGGTATGGGTATGTTCTGAGTTAATCAATTCCACCAAGCTATTCTGTGGTGTAAATGAAAGCAAAATCTGGTCTGAGCTGTGCATGCATTGTCTCTGCTGCTAGAAAAGACCAGCACTCCTCAGGGGCAACTGGATTGTTGAAAGTTTTCGGCGTAGCGTTCCTCGTTAAAGCAGTCAAATCTGCTGACCTAATTTGTCTTTGATGGTTACATCACTTTGTGACAACTGAGGACAAACCTCACTCCAGTGCTCCTGTTTCAAGCTGCTCAGTGGCAAGCACTAGTAGGTAACAAGTGCCATGCCTCACAGTCAGAGCTGACAGGGAAGGAGCTTCTCAGCCACAGCAAAATTCTGCAAGCTGCCAGAGAAATAGTGGTAAAAATTTAAACCTCCTATTTCTTTACAAAAAACAGATATGAGAGTACACTCTCCCTCTTTTTGCACAGTATTTCTTTTCTACCAGCCATCACTGGTTTATTTCCTTCTAACTGGTGAGTCAAAGTTTGAAGCACAGCCTTCTGTTACTTGTTCCTCCATAGCTGCTATCTTTTTTTATGGGTTCCTTGCTGGATAAGGCAATTCTGCTTTACACTGTGGCAGACATGCCACTTTATATATCACAGAGCACAGCTTGCTTATTTTGCCATGGCTATTGTAGACAGATAGCTAATACGGTGAAAATACTGTGCCCCAAAATAAACTGCACAAATTGCTAGGACAGGGGCTGCATGCTAGCACAGCCTTGAATTAATCTTGCATACCACTCTTGTAAATGAGTGGGAAGAAGAATCACAGCTGGTTATTAAAATGCATTTATTTAATGCAAGGGGCTTGCTTATGTTTGCTCTTAAACACTGGGTTTTTTTTTTTTTTTCCTTTCAGTTTGTATTGAGAACTTGACTTTCCAGACTGTGAAGTTTAAAAAAGCTGACCTTGAAAACACAGTCACATTTATTTTTGAATGTTAGTTTAGCTTCACACCCTGGAAGTGGCTTCCTGCCTTCCAGATTTTGCTGAGCATTGTATGACCAGCCATGCCTGAACTCACTGCACAGCTCCCTTCAGGCCAAGCTGCAACCACCCAGAACCCATCCACTGACAGCTTGAAATACAAAAAGTGTCTGTTTTAGTAACCCATGCCACAATTCTAATCCCCTCCACCTTTTTTCACCAAACAGTGACCTCCTCAGTCGCACCCCTGATCATTTTCAGAGGTGGCAGGGCAGCTCTCTGCAGCAAAATTTCCCTGGGATCTTCCTCAGCATGGGCTGAAGGGCATTTTCACAGCCTCACAGGCTTCATGCAGTGCTCCCACAGATTTCACACCACTTCCAAGGAAGGACCTTCTCCTAGCAGAAGGCTGAAGCAGTCTTGGAGGTTTTGCATGCCCCGCACAGAGCAAGAGCAGCACAGCTGCCCTGCACCTGCTGAGCTGTGAGAATTCTCATTACAGCCATCAGGCAGGCTGACATCAGGGGTGAAGGGGCTGCTCTGCTGATACCAGCTCGTAACAATGCTATGGAAATTCCCCAGCAGCAGTAGTATTACTGTCTACACTGCAATTCTGACAGGCACTGCAAGAAGCAAACCATGAGAAAATGTGGGATCACATCAGTGCTGTTGGCACAGCTGGACCTGAGTAGGTATTGCACTCAATTCAGGCATTAACATAACATCTCAGGCTTTCCCAGGCACTAAAGATGCTGGGCTAAAGACACCCAGATATAGACAATTCCCAAAGATGGCTGCTCACACACAGAGCACTGTCCTAATTCCTGGGATTTCCAGGTAACTGCAAGCTTTGCACAGATATATTTTAGATAGCTGTGAAAGAATCTACAGCACATTACATTTAAGTCTGTATTCTTTCACATGTGACCCAATTCAGCACAGCTTACATGGAAGTATTTCTCCATCATACAAAGTCACCATTCAAATGGACAATACTCACACTTCATGTTTCACATCTAGCATCACATTTAACCAGATTTACAACTCCACTGACTTTAATAGAATTGCTTCTGAAATGTATTAATGCAGCAAAATCAGGATAGAGTAGTTTACCTGTTTATGATTGAGAAATGATCTGTTATAATTTATTAAATGTACACTCTTAGCTTATCCCAATTACAACATAAAACAAGCTAGCCTAAGCCTGAATTTAAGAATGAGAAAATAGCTGGGAAATTATTAACATTGGGGGTACTAAGCATTATCTACTGCTGCTACACAGGATATTATTAAAATAAAAAGCAAGAAATTCCCCTCACCACCAAATACTCAGGGAACAATTATTGCATCTTCAATGAGAAGAAAGGAAATAACCATTAATGATTATTATTTCTGTGCTAGACTAAAACACCTGTTGCTGCTTAAGGGACTTTTATTTGTTTTCACTGCACATAATGCTGGAACACATATTGTGCAATAATACTGTTATGTCAGTGCTCTTGTAGAACCACAATTTCTTCTTGGACAGCTGCAGCATTTACACGGATTTATTAGATCCAAAAGTCCACATAATCACATCACCTGAATAAAAATTAGGCATCTGAAAGTTTTACATAACCACAGCATTTGCAGTCGGGCAGGATGGTGCAGAGGCTCATGCTGGAGCAGCCTTAAAAATCAGACTTCAGCAGTGCTGAAACTGCTGGTACTGCTGAAGTCTGAACCAGAAAAACCAGAAGTTGAATCTTTGTGTAACACTGTGGTCCCTTCCAAAGACACAAACGGTAGAAATCATGGCTCTCAGATTAATTTGTCTTTGTTTCATTATGACACACTCAGTCTTTGCTTGATCCTTACCCCAGGTAGGCCAGTATGAACTCATTTAACTCCATTTAATTGAACAGAGAATCACAAAATTATGCCAGCTGATATTTCAGGGCTGTGATCCTTTATTAAAAGGGCTCTACTAAATATCAATTTATTTTGCTTAATAAAGTGGAATGCTGTGCTATCCAGCACATTTTCTGCTTGTCAGAAAAATGCTTTCAAGTACACTGGGGATGTAATTCTCCATATAAAGACAGACCAAGAACAGTGAGATTCACAGCAGGTGTGAGAGCTCAGTTCCACGGCACTGACAGCAAAACCCTGCAAAATCTCAGCGTGGCAAACTGCACCAAACTGTGCAAACAGGCACAGAGCCAAGCTTGTATCCCTCAGAGATCTCGGGATAATACACAGAAATATGAGAACAGCATGTTCTCACTCATCCTAACAGCCCAGCACAGACTCACTATGACTGGACATTAACAACTACCACACCAAAAGCCAGCCAATTTTTTTAGCCATTTTACAGCTCCCATATAAACTACGCCAGTGCTGCAGACAGCCCAGGAAAAGAGTTATTGGACCTGGTAGACAACAATAAATAACAATCAGTGGGTACCACCAGCCACTATATGATTTAATACTGGGCTGAAGGTGCTTTCAAAACAAAAAGTATTTATAGATGGCTGGCTAAAAACAGTGACAACAAACAATCGTAGAACAAAAATATGTTAGCATTTTCTGGACAGGATGGCCTTTTTCAAAAGCAAATGTGTAGTTGTCTTGGTTTGAAAGACAGGTGTCTGATAGGGGAGGCAGAAGCCTCACTTGGAATGGAGAATGCAAGACCCCACCCTCTGAATTATCACAATTTTGAAATTAACGGGGTCTCAGGCAAAAAGATATGAGAACAGGAATAACAGTTCTTTACTGGTATGTGTAATAAAGCAAACAAACAACAACTGCAGCCTTAACAACAAACAGAACAGGAACCCAGTGACCCTCAGTGGCCACGGGCGCTTTTCCCTTGGTGCAGTTCCCGTCACAGCCTGCAGGGGCGCTGCTGGCTCGCGGCCGGCCAGGGCAGGTGCAGTGATTCCTCCGAGGCAGCAGGGGGCGCTGTGGGGTGGCTGGGCCCAGATGGAAAAGATGGGAAAGATGGGAAAGATGGGAAAGATGGGAAAGATGGGAAAGATGGGAAAGATGGGAAAGATGGGAAAGATGGAAAAGAAAGATGGAAAAGATGGAAAAGAAAGATGGAAAAGATGGAAAAGATGGAAAAGATGATGGGAAAGATGGAAAAGATGGAAAAGATGGAAAAGATGGAAAAGATGGAAAAGATGGAAAAGACGGAAAAGACGGAAAAGACGGAAAAGACGGAAAAGACGGAAAAGAAAGATGGAAAAGATGGAAAAGATGGAAAAGATGGAAAAGATGGAAAAGATGATGGAAAAGATGATGGAAAAGATGATGGAAAAGATGATGGAAAAGATGATGGAAAAGAGAGGCTTTGCTTCACAAACCATGCAGATCCCCGTGCCCCAACAGGACTCTGAGGAGCACTGAGCTGGAACGGCAGGAATGAGCAGAAATCCCGGAGCGGTGGATGAGATGTGTCAGAAGCCCCGTGGTGGCAGCTGGTGCAGGGCCCAGCAGCAGAACAAAGGCAGCTCCTGCTGGGTTCCTGGGTGGTAACAAAAGTCCTTTCCCCAAGCAGCAGCTCGACCATCCTCCTCCAAAGCCCTGAGAGAGCGAGCTGTCCCCAGTCCTGTCTTTTCCCTGCCCCTAAAATTGGCAGTATCTCTGTCCCTCAGAGAGAAACTCCCCAGATGAGAGAAAATGCAACCAGATGCCCTCATTCCCCCTCGGCTTAACCACTTTTTTTTGTTTTCTTAAGTACACAGGAGTGCCCAGTAGTTAGTGTTTCTTAGCAACTTATGGGAAAAATTCTATAGGTAAGAAGGAACAAAAAAAAAAAAAAAGAAAACTAACCCCCAACAACTTCAAAGCAGCTAGAATAAATACTGAAGCTGATGTTTATAAAATCTAAATATAGTTGACAGAAATGAAAAAACTCTGCCTTCAGTCACACATGTAGAGCCTCTGTAAAGAGCAGAATTTGTCCCCAAGGGAACATACTGTGCCTAAGAAGGAAAGGACCTTAGAGCCAGACATAAGCTAGCTGGGCCCAGTTCTGTGAATGTAAACTGTACCCACTTAACTGTGCTTCTGCAGCATAAAAACCATGGCACTTCTTAAAAATAATCAAGTCAAAGGAAAAGGGCATTTTAAAAATGAGTATCAACTTTGTCTGGAAAATCAAGGGGACAAACCATCAAAGACTGCTTAAAGATTCAAGTAAGTAAATATTGGCATTTTTTGGTGGCATATTGCCTCAGCTGCAATCACACTCTTGAGACTTCCCAAGGGAGAAACAGCAAGGTGCTTGTAAGGAATAAATGAAAAATTTCATCCCATAAATTACATAAATTTCTGCCTGACTGTGCAGTAAACAGCAACCATCTCCAAAAAGCCACTGGAGCACATACAGAAAGATGTAAAAGAGGAAGCAGGAGAGGCTAGAGAGGAGTTCAAGTTAAGGTGACAAACAATTCACAGGCATAAATCCTGAAAAACTGGAAAGTCAAAGACTTCACATCTTCCAGCTCCATCTACGTTTTGTGGCTCCTCCACTGCTACAGCTGGCCCATGCTTTGGTCCAAATTCACTAGTTCTCCACAAGTTTATTCTGCACATTTCTCTTATTCGTTCTTCAATACTGCACACCTTTTTCTTTATTCTCAAGTCATTCTTCAGCACTGCTCTTAGCTCTTTTCAATTACTGAAATCTTTGCTCATCAATTTTAAAGGAGCTCAGGGAGCATGCATAAATAATTCTAAAATCAATCTTTCTGTTGTAAATTGGTATCACAAGCGTTCATTCATTCTTTCACTCATTCTACTACGTCACTAATCTTCTACCCAAGAATTTCCTGATTTGGTCTAAATTAAGAAGTTGACCTGTGACACTCTTCAACATCCTATTTTTACCACCTTAGACATGAACATGACCAGAAATACATAGAAATTATCTCAACTTTTACTGAGATGGCAAAAATTCTCATTCACTTTTAGAGTCATTTAGGAATAACAATTCAACACTAACACTCTACAGTGTTACAGTCTACAACTGTGAGCCTCAAAACATTCCTCTGAATTTAAAAGGTTTTGCTGAGTCACCAGAGCTCCTTTCAAAACACCTTTGATGTTCAAACCTGGAGGAAACTTTTAAAGTTGAATTTTTCCTCGACTGCCTTCACTGGCTGACAGAGCATGTGCTACAGCCACCTTGAATCCTTATAAATCACCTGGGTGTAGTGCTGGAGTAGACTGGGAGAAGCCATGAATGTGCCCCCTCACATGGATGCCCAGCAGTCCTCCAAATGGCATTTTCAAATATCAGGGCAAATTTTCATTTTAAATAGCCCATAGTGCTATTGAGAGCATTGGAAGCTGCCCAGACATGAGCTGCCAGTGTCCTGAAAAGCCATAATTAGTGTGATTGCTGCAGGAAAGGATGACAGAGAGAAGCTTGCCAGAGAGTGGTCATTCAAACACAAAGACCTAAAGGAGAACCACTGCCTCACCAACTGCTTGGAACAGGCCAGCACTCGAATGCCAACAAGCTCTGGCTCAGTTTGGGAAAATTAACTCACCAAATGGAATGAAAAGGTGCAGAAAAGAGGAAGAAGACTCTGCAATTTCCCAGCAACATCCAGCCCCACATGAACTAGTCCTCAGCATTAAGTTCTCAGTTAAGGAAATGACTGATAGAGCTCAACGGTGTTTGTAATAATAACGTAAAGTATGTATAATTAATAAAGTCCAGCTCTTATAAAATAATAACATTTCTTACTGTAAATGCAGAGAGTGCCATATTTAAACCAACTGCCAAAAGATGGCACAGTTCAATTTAAGTAAACATATTTCTTTCTGTTTAGCCTGTACTGCCTAACCCAGATTCACCAATAATTTAAGGCAGGTACCTCCACAAAACAAACTAATTAAAGCAGTTCTTTAGCAACCAAGAACAATCAAGAGCCATTGTGCTCTAGCAGTACTTTGAATTGTTACCCTCTCTAGCTTGCACACATTTCAGAGCAGAGGTTACTCTGTGGCTGACCACAGTGAATTGCTCTTTTATCACTCATGCATTTTCCTTCACAATGCCATTTAAACAGCACTTTTCAGCAAGTTCACACCAGTTTCTGCATTTCTTGCTTCTGGGGTCACTCCTACTTATGCTGCCAGCTTCACCCCACAGATAATCATTGGTATTTCCTACTCTGCAAGTGTGCAAAAATAAAGCTTATTGATTCCTATTGCATTTAATACTCTTTCCTTGCTAAAAAGATGCCACATTAAAAAGGGTTGGAAGACAAACTGCAGTCCACATTTCCAAATATCCATGAATTCATGTTAATGCATAGATTTTTGTTTTTAAATAAAATGTCTTCTAAAGTGCATGTTATGATAGAAAGTGATTAAAGTAATCTCTATGATGCATGGAAATACACAAATATAACACCATTTTAAAATATTACATATTTTACACGCACAAACTAATTGAATATCCATCAAGTGCTGCAGCACTATTCCATTAAATGAAACTAATTTTTCATAGAGGCAAAGAAGAAGCCACAGCTCTGACTGAGAAGCTACTGACCAACTATAAAATATCTGTTATTATCAACCGGTCATTATTCTAATAATTCCAAAAGTAACTAAATACTTCAGCTACTAAGTCAGAACTGTATTAACAAACTAGTGCTTGATTATTAGAAGACACTTTTCCAGTATGAAAAATGGAGACTATAAATTTTCTTGAATCCATCCTGAATTTTTTTCAGTATCTATTCTTATCTCACCGCCTTTAATCACAGGTTCCATTTACACTATTAGCATTTTCTGTAACTAAGTTTTAGTCTACAATATATACACTGCCTGTGAGCCTGTATTAATAGGAAACTCAGTATCTAAGCCATAAAATGCAGTCTCTGATTTTAATTAATGTGATGGCAAATGTTAACTCACGATGGCCAGATGCCTCTCCTGTGGTGTCCATAGGGACATCAAGCACAAGGAAACTGCACTGCAGCACATTCCCATTGATATTCCCACATTCCAGTGGTTCTTTCACACAGAACTCTGCTGAAGTGGATCAGCCCTTCCTGCCTGGGAGAATCAGACACCACCATCTGTGTCCATGAAACTCATCAACAGTGAGTTCAGCAAAGTGGCATCAGCAGAAGGAAAAGAAGAATTACCTCAACCAGAGAGCTGCACTCAGTGCTTTATTACTGACTGTTTGTCTCTACATTTGAGGATGTTTTAGGCTATTTAATAGAAAATTGTGTTAAACAGTTATTATTCTTATTGGCTTTCTGTTTAGAAACAGCAATGTCTTTCTTTTGCAAGTTATTTCAACATGTAAATTCTTATAGCTAGATAAACTTCAGCACAAAACACTATTATAGGGAATATAATTTTCTATTTTCCAGCACTGGGTGAAGCAATTCAGTAAATTTAGAAACCATCCATAATAATAATGAACTACACATTTAAGCCATCTTACATCATCAGTTCCCAAGCAGAACACATTAGTGAGTGATCACACTAATTAGAATATACTACAGCTTGAACATGTTTTTCATAATTAGAATTATTTTGTCAGTCATTTTAGGCCAAGTATTTAAAACACAAAATTACAAATATTTCAACAACAAAAATCCCAAAACCTTGTGGGATTTTTTCCTCACTTCTCATGGGTGTAATTTTTCTTGTGTATTTGTATTTCTTTCGAGTCCTCTCGAATGGCACCTTAGCATGAGAACCAGAAAAAAAAAAATGTACAAAAGTAGAAAGAAGCTTTCTAGCTAGAAAAAAATTAGCAAGATACTGAATTCATTTTTATATCCCAATCGTTTTCCAAGTCCAATTTCAGCTATTCATTTCAGATTGCATTTCACAATTGCTCTTGAATCTATTTATATTCTTTGACTACAGATTTTGCTATGCAGTTAAGTAAAAGACACCTGAAAAAAAGATTAGTAATGATATTCTCAATGGCTTAAAGTAAAAGAAACTAAATATACCCAATGTAATTTGTTCTCTGCTAAAATACTCTTTCAGGGTTAGTTACTGAGTTTTCTTATTAGGTCACATATACTTAAGGACAGTGATATCCCACTAATTCATGTTACTGATTTCAGAATGTTGCCTCTCCCTGGCCAAGGCCAAGTACCAGAATAAACCCTAACATTCAGGAATGTCTCTCCCATGATCACCTCTTAGCTATCAAGGGCAACTCAGCTAAAAATCCACAATGGTACAGATGGAAATAGAAGCATCCCTCAAGAAACGGGTGGCTGTAACCAATAATAATTTTGGATTAGGAAGAGAAAGTTCTAGCTAGAGGAAAAGGGAAGATGACACATCTGGATTGTCATTCAGGGACTCTGTACTTTCCTTTTGCTTCCTTCTGGAAGGAGCACCAGACCCTTGGCAGAAACGCATGGCTTCATCACTCGTGGCTAGTCTGGGCCCATTAAATTTAAAAGCAGCTCCATGTCCTCTTCAATGAGTATACATAACATACACTATTCTTTACATGATAACAAGAGGGAGAGATTACAAATGGAGCCTCCTGGATATTATCTAAATCACTATTTTTTAATAATTTGTCATTCAGTACCATTTAATATTTTATGTTGATGATGGCCAGTCCACCAGGAGGTTCTCAGTGAATTGCAACATACTGAAATGTTGCATTGAAATACCTAAGTCTCAAAATGAAGATCAGATCACTTATTTATAAGAATTAAAGGTCTAAAAACAAACTCTGCATTTATAAAATGAATTGAAAAATGCATCAGGAATTTAACAAGACCAAAAGGAGTTAGAAAGTAAGATGAGGAACTGTGGAGCCTTAACTACAGCAAAAGAAGCACTTTTTTCATTTAATACAATACCATCTTTGCATAGGCTGGAAACATAAAATATTACTGATTATATAAATCTAAAACATAAGTATTCTGTAGGTGGCTTGGAGCAAGGAAATGCTGTATTTATACCAGTACAGTATTCTGCAAGTAATATTAGTCAGCCATTGAGCAGGTTCCCTGCACTCCAGTACACTGAATACGTGCATAATTAGGGCTTGTTTGCGTGACATCTGGTGGGGAAATAATATCACATCTGATACGAAAGATACAAAAATATTTTCATGAAACAAAAACTCGCAGTGGAACAGGAGCGCGATGTTCCTTTTCATAGCAAGCAGCCTCGCATCAGTAAAATTCAACCATGCTACAACATCAACTGCATCAGCTCTCCAGAGCAGAAAATAAATCAGTGTGCAATTAGATGCGATTTCCCAGGATTGGCAAAACTCAATTTCCCTCAGCTCCTTGTGTTCACAGAGAAGATGGACTCAGGTAATGTCAAACAGCAGATGACTGCTGTTGAGTAAACCCATTCATCATTCAAAGATCTGACTGAGCAGCCCAAAGCTTTCCTTGCTTAGAGGCATTTTATATATGCACAGTACTAATAAATCTGCCCATGAGCTGTGCTGCACACATTGTTCTGCAGAATAATGTCTGTAGAGCAAAGCCTATTCCCCTCTGAGTGTCACTGGGGTACAAAACCTTGTTTTCTGCAGCATTCTCAACAACAGTAAGAAAACAAAAAGTGAATCCAAATGAAAAAGAAAATTAATCTAAAGAGGGAGGGTTTGAAGAGAGTTGCACAGGACACTAAAAACAAATCTCTGTTCTTTGCTTATATTAAATCAAGAAGAACATTTAGTGATCACACAAATACCCCTCCCTGTATTCTAGGCAGGGCTGTTCCAAGTCCAGAGCAAATTTGTTCAGAACTGGCTCAAATACCAGAGCACTGTGCCATGTCCTGCTTGAGCTGTGTCACACTAACATGACCATTATAACTTCTGCATTACTGACCACCTCTTTCTCCCAAATACAAAGGTTACTTTAGTATAGCCCAAAATTCAGGTCAGTGGCAGGAACAGAAATGAGGCCAAACTCCAAAACTAGAATCCTACACATCTCTGGTTCTGACTTTTCAGGATCAGGTTCTGCAAAATACTGCAGATTTTCATGTCTTCATAAACAGGGATCGTCATCCTGCAGAATGTGATGCCCTGCTTGGTGCCTGTGCATATACAATATAATTTTTGCAGTTGAATAATTTTTCAGATTTCTCCTTTTTTAGCATGGAAAGCCTGTACAGAGTGGGGATGACAACACCATTTTGAACAATTCAGTCCTAAGTATTTATCTGGGCAATAACATCTCGTAAAAAGAAAGATCATGATCCACCTCAAGTGGTTTCAGGCAAGACTATTCTCTTCCTTCTCCTAAGGACTGTGCACCACTGACATACAAACCACTACAGCCTGCCTTCACAGCAGGCACTCACAGGATGAGAGCTACCTTGTTAAAAAAAAACAGCTCCAAATGGCAAAAAAAAAGCTTTGAATCCTTCACAATGGAAATACTAGTCCTTAGAAAGAGAAAGGTTCAAGATACAACAGTTTGAAGGCTGGAGAGGATGTGATAATGAATCTGCCTTTGGAGGCAGCAGTCAACCTCTTTAATTAACATAACATTCTTACCAGCAGTTACTGAAAATAACAACAAAAACCTCTCAACTTTGCTCACTGAATTTATAAAGTTTTCTGCCATCTGGATTCGGTTCCTGAATCTCCTTGGACTCATTAACACCAGAGAGCCACAAAAGCTAAGTGCTCATCACAGAAAAAGGGTCCAGAGAATGCTCCCAGCACTGCACCAAACACTGGGTGTTCAGAAAACTGCAACATATAGACTGCATTTTTCCTTTAAGGCCTTTATTCTGCACAATTTTGGGATGGATATTCTCCTTCACCTTTGTATTTTCACTGCTTATGGTTGCTCCTTTCTGGGATTGCCAGTGGGCTACAGAGGAGATGAGGGTGGCTGAGGTCTCTGGGAAGAAGCAAGCCCTAGGAAAGAGATGGAGTTGTGCTTTGTGATCCTCAGAACCTAAACCTTGGTCTTTGGGCTGACAGGTGCTCTGGAATTTTCCATCATGTTTCAGTCTGCAGACATGGATGTCCCATGAAAACAGCTTGGACATTCTATTTCTCAAATATGTGCAGTTTCCCATCAGTGAGCATAAATTTTGGGAAAAACTGCTCTGGCTTTCTTTGAAATAATGACATTCCAGGTCCAATCACCATTTTAGCAATATATTCCACTTTCAGAACTTCAGTACAAGCCACATAGCTCACCCCCCACCTTCAGCAAACAGACCAAATGGAAGGCATCACTCCAGCATTTTTTTCATTAATTTAGTTCATATCAGGCTAATTTTTGGACATCTCAAATATTTCAACCATTATAAAATGATGGTACAGAGCTCAGATACTTTCTAATGCATACAAGACACAAATTTAGACATGCAGTCATTTGCTATGACTGAGTGAGTTAATACTAACATCTGCTCCAGTTCCAACAATGCCAAAGCTGCAAGAACAGCAAAGAAAACCCTTTATCATCTCAATGAAAAGATTAAGAAATACTACACATCGTGCTCTAGCACCTTCCTGGATGTCAGTCCCAATGAGAACATCATTAGTTACTTTCCAGCTTCCCAGTACCTTCTTTAGACATCCAACAGCTGAAAAACAGCCTTGCTTTTGAAAATCCATTAAAATGTTCTGACCTATCAGCAAAAGGAAGCTGTCTAAAAAAAGCTGCTCCCAAACACATTTCTTTCACCACCTCAAATTGCCATTCCTGGTATGCATTTGCCTGGCATCAGGAGAACCTTTTAAAGCATAGAACAGAGGTCAAAAGTGTTAGGAGCATTTCTTTGGGCAATCCAATAGTGTGAGATGCCCAACTAATTAGGTGAACCTTTTAAATCACATCTGTGGTTTGGTGTGGCAGTGCAACTGAGACTGTGCTTGAAAACCTTGTGGGTTCTCTGCTTGCTTCTATTAGGTGTAATTCAAAACCACAGAAAATCACAGAAAACAAAATATAGTTGAAAATATGACTTGTTCTCTCCTCTCAAAAGAAACAGCCAAAAATCAGCCAAACCTTCAGAAATTTTCAGAAATAGGTAGCGGTCCAAATGTCCTTATTTCTGGGTGCCCAAAAAATGAGACAGCTTTAAAAGCATAAAGTCAAAAGTAAATCTCTTTACAGCCACTCCATTTTGCTTAGGAACTGAGATGTTCACTATCACTAATCAATTCTGGAAATATTTTCTTGTAAAATCAAAGGGCAGGAAATTAGTACCATTTCTATTTTCACGTCTCCTCACATTTTCTACATATTTCAAAGACATAAAAATGCTAATCTTCCATTAAATTCTGAATAACACAAAATATTTTACTAGCCAGAGAAATGAAATCATCCTACCAGTTATTAGAGTTATTAGAGGAGATGTTCACAAGTAAAATGGCACCAAAACATCAATTTCTTCTTGTAGATTCTCAGAAGCATTAAACCTTGTTCCTTTCATTTACTCAGATCCTTATAACAATTTTTTCCTTAATTTTGAGGTCTACGAGTCCCAAATAAATAACATTGCATATGAATAGCTAACAGAAACAAACATAAACAGAAATAAATGCTGGAGTATAAATTGCTATACAATCCCTCTATTGCACTCTATGCAGTAGGAAAGTTTCTTGCTAAAGTAACATTTATCTGAGCTTGTCATCTGGCACAGAAAAAAACACAATGATGCCCTTTAAACATTGAATTAAAAATATTTTCTATTTCTTCCCTGTGATGAAACCATATTTTTCTTTGGTATGTGTGTCTGCAGCTAATATTTAAGAAAGACTTTACAAAAAAAAATATTACTCCTTAGCTTCTTAACCTGAAAATATTCAAGATTTCTGTTTTAAAATAATGCCTTGCCTTTTTGAATGCAAAGAGGGATCATCTTCCTTCATGCTTGCAACTTGAAAAATAGTCAGTGTCTTAAATTCCTGAGGAATTCAGGGCAAATTGAGGGCATCTTTAAAGTACAAACCCAGTACAAACAGAAGGTATTTAGCCTGAAATACAGAGTCTGTGGAATGTGTAGCTTGTAATACAAATATATTTTGGATAGAAAAACAAGAGGTACCTTTCATCAGAATCAAGAGTCCTCTGCAGCTTTCTGCATTCAGGCTTTCTGTGCTATTCAGGCTCCTCTGAGCAAGGAGAAGCTGCCACTGAATGACACCCTGAACTCATTACAAAGCTGTGCCAGCAGGGAGACAGCAGCAGGCAGAAACTGAAGTTCATTCATACAGGGGATGATCCACAACAGGGACAGATATCACTGAAAACCAAGCCTCCACTGATCTCAGTGCACCAGCAGCATGGTTGAATCCACCCAGTGGATACTCAGCACCCCAGTGTACCCTCTGACTGCACAAGGCAGAGCAAAACCAGAATGCAGTCTGCCTGTGCATGTGGTTGGAGCTCTTTCCAAAGCATACCATGGGGTGTTGCTCCCCTTGCAATGAGGATTAACACACTGTGAAGCACCCTGGAGCATCCCTCCTCTACAGCAAAATTCTGCATCAAAATCATACCAACATAGATACAAACATAAATACAAACATAAATATAAACATTATTACAAACATAAACACAAACATAAATACAAACATTAATACAAACATAAATACAAACATTAATACAAACGTAAATACAAACATAAACACAAACATAAATATAAACATAAGTCAAACATAAATACAAACAAGGAAAGCAATTTTTCCCCTACACAGCAGGGCCAGGTAGCTGTACTTGTGCCTAGTACTGACACAAGAAACTTTGCAAGAATTCAGTGCAAGAGCATTGGACCAAAATCCAGCACACCTGAAACAGAAGGACAGGAGTGATACTGAATATATCTCAGTTGATTTCCTGAATGGAAAGCTACCATTCATGTCCAGGATGATAGTTTCAGACTCAGTGTGTATTGTCCCACTGAAATGGCCTTTAAAATTAGTGTTCAGACTAAGTAATTAATAACAATGTTAAAAAAAAAAAACTAAAAAAAAAATCTAAAAAAACCCCAAAAACAAGGGAAAACACCCAAACTTAGCTTATTCTAACTGCCAAAAACAGGAAAAAAGCACGTGTATATAAGTAAAGATGCCTTTGACATATCTCACTGACTCCATCCATCCTCCTCCCTTACTCTGAACACAAATGCCCCAGGAACACTTCAGCAAGAGATTAAAAACAAAGAGAGACCAAGAAACCAAAATCTCACTTGAATATGTGCTGTCCCTTCCTGCACTCCTTCATGTAACAACTGTAACATCTGGGAAACCTGCTCCACCACAGTGTCCCTTTTGACCTTAAGCAAATTTCTTGTTCCTCAATTCAGGAAGCATTTTACAGCCCAGTTCCTTATGAAATGAACAGAATTCAGGTATTGACAAGAACATTTTGTGAATGCACACCTGAGACCCCTCACACCTTAGGAACTGGTAGGTTGGAATCCTCCCTGTCTGGGAAGGTTGAATGGTATTACCAAGCAAATAATCATCAAATTACCGAGCAAATGATCATCAGTTTTTGCACTCAGCAGGATTCTTGTGGCAGAAGCAGGGTAAAAAGCTCCAGCACCCTGTCCCACCCCACCTGGTGCTGCCCAGCACAAGGAGCATCTTCCCAGCTGCGCCATGGGGTACCTGGAAGAGAAACAATGCATGAAGCACTCTGATCAGTTCAGCCAGTTTGCCCCCAGTTTGGTTTTACTGGCAGCACCAACAATGCACAAATTAGGGAAATAAAAGGAGTTTTTACTTACCTACTTTCCCTCAATTAGTATTTTTTATGAGCTAAGCTTTCTCTTCTTTCCTTGTTATGTATTTATTTTCCAAAGGGCCTGTTGCAGAAAAAGGTCTCAAGGCACATTGTAATTGTACAGAAAAGGATTAAAAATAAAAATTAATTTAATCATCTCAGTACATAATGCTTTAATGAGTTTTCCTTCAGAATTAATTTTGTCAGAATTCTGAACACACACAAAGCATGGCAGCAATATGTAGAGTACCTGGGTGTCAGGTACAAAACGTTTTTGCACCTTAACTCAGAATTAACCTGTCAATCACTTTGTCCACTTTAGATGGTCTCTGTAGAAAGAAGGGATGTTCATTTTTACAAAAGTGCCAATTTTTCTACAAGCATTTGTTTCAAATGGAGGTGCACAATTATGATAAATTTGTTAACTAGATCTTATTCACTGCAAAATCTGAAGCATTTGATCATTCAGTTATAGCAAGAGGAAAGTGTATACCCTGCCTCATCTACAGAAGTTACTCTGTTATTTAGATTATTTAATGATAAGAAAAGTATGTAACTTATATACTGGATACTATAGATGGGGAGTTTTTAATATTTGTTTTTATTTCTTACTCTCTCATGTCAATTAATTAAAATTTTAAAATTATTTACTTATGCATTTACAACTCGGTGCAATGACTGTAAAAAGTAATAAAGAACCAGTAAAAATAGAGGAAGTCAATGACACAATGAGTAGATTATATTTAATATGAGGATTATCTATAAAATTTAATGATTATGCTGAAAATTAATTGGTATTCAGAATTAGTTATATGCATCAGGATGGCCAGAAACTACAAATGGGATAGACTTTCTGATATTTTGCTGGTTTTCCATAGTGCATTTATCCTACACTTCTGCAAATATGAAGTACCTCATGTTCTTGGCAGCTCAGCAGTGAATTTTCACATCCCAAGTCAAATGACTCTCAACACCTGAAAGCAAACTTGAACAGGAATCTTCCATGTCAGGAGTTACACTCTAAGATCCTTTATCAAGGTTATGGCCTGATCCCAAACTCCTCCTACACCAGTATCATGCAAAACCATTTTCACATTCCAAAGCTATTGGAAAAGAAAACACGGACTGAAAACACACTCAAATCCCAATTTTTATGACCACAAGGATGCTTATCAGTATCCCCAAACACCAAGAACACTATTGCCATGAATTAGATGCAATCATGATCACAGTGGGGCTTTTTACCCCCTAGATCTCCCAAATTTATTCTGCATTACATGGCCACCACAGAGGTGGATTCTACACATGAAAACCTATGTAAGCAGAAGAATTCTCCTTCAAATGCAAACAAATTATATTTTCCATCAAAGGGAATTAGCCTCTTGTGGAATCATTCTAGAAAGCTTAACTGAACACTAAAAACCTTCAGTCTGAATTACACAACACTTCTTCTGGTATAAAGTTCAGCATCCAGGCTGATGTTTTCAATGAATCAGTGTAACATGAGAAATGTAATAGAGAAAAAATTTATGGATCTCTGGAGTCAGTCATTAAATCTAATGCTTCAGCTGGCAAAACTCTCTCCTTATGAGTCTGGCCTTGGCACTTAAGATTACTATAAAAATACCTAGGAAATTCTTTAAATAAATGCCAGCACACTGTTAAGTATCAGACTATATTTGAAATCAGATTTGGTGCTGCTGTGTTTCCATGAATTCTAATGGAACTCCTCCAAATTTTTTCACCACTGCAAGCAAACCTGAAATATCTCATTTTGCATTATTTTTAGCTGAAATGTATGTCAATGTGAAATCATTTGAACTACATTA
Organism: Tychaedon coryphoeus; assembly: GCA_013398595.1. NCBI lineage: Eukaryota > Metazoa > Chordata > Aves > Passeriformes > Muscicapidae > Tychaedon > Tychaedon coryphoeus. The sequence goes on along the minus strand of WBND01000232.1, from coordinate 1,172,942 downwards.
GTAGAACTAGAATGATACCCAGTGTAAATCCATTCACATCAGTTACACTGGGAATGCATTTCACCACTCTGATTTAAAATGTAAAATGCCCAAGTCACAACAAAATTATTCTTCTGAGAGTTCAGTATCACTGGGAAAGGTCTGACAGAAGCAGGAGTAGTAATCTGGAGCAGTAACAGCTCAGTTAGAGGGTTTCTCTGGCACAGTATTTCAACCAAAGCAATACTTAAACACAAATTTATATTTCTTGTAAAGCACGTGGGATCTTTGGGTTGCAGCCTGTTAGTGGTAGGACTTTGGCATGTTAAAACTATATTGTGACTGGACCAAGAGATAGTTGAATAATCAAATTATTAACCCAAGAAGAGCTATTTGCTTCCATTCTGGAATGCACAATTCTTTCTGTGATTCACAATGCTCCACCAAACTGATAGCACAACCCAGCACTGAGCTCTGAAGCTCTTATTTACCATGACAAAGTGCAGAGGGTTGTTCACTGCAGGTGAGGACAGACCTCACAGCACTGCAGTGCATAGGGCTGACACACCCACAATGTATTTTAAAAGTGATTCAAAGAGTTTTCTTATTTCCATTGGAGGTCTGAAATCCCACCTCTCATGAACGACCTCCCCTATCAACCAGTCAGTACTGCAAACACATACTATTTTTTTTCTCTATGTTCTTTATTTACCTAGTCAGTGTTTCTTTCACTCCTAGCTCGTTGCCATGGTCCCAGGCACCAAATGGTCTCTGGTGTTACACACAACTGGTACCAAACCATTCAGGAAGAGAACCCTCATGCCCTTTAGGCCATTAACTGCTATCTGTGAAAGAAATACTTCCAGTTACAGATTTTTACTGGCTCAACCTCACTGCTGATATTGCCCCTGTAGAAAAAAAAAAAGTATTTAGCACATTTAACTCAGGTGAGCTAGAGTGAAATGGAATACTAAATTTTGGAAAATGCACATGTATAAAATTACTGAGTCACTTCATTCAAAACACAGTTGGAATTAACACCACCACAATAAAAAGGAGTTTTTTTAATGCTTCACATCCAAAATATAGTGAAGCCTGTTCAGTTTTTAAATTAAGAATCAGACACTTAAACACACATTTTGAAGCAGGGCTCAGCACAACGCAGTCTTTTGTGTGTGTCTTTTTTTTTTTTTTATTTTTCTGCAATGCAAAAGAAGACAAGCAGAGAAACTTTTCGAAGAGACTCACAGAAAAACCATGAAGGCAAAACCCAACCATTAAAGAGAAGCCTACGTCTGCAGCTCTGTTTGGTGCCACTGGACTCAGCAAACAAGACTTATCTGATGGATCATGTGTAATATCATGGATGCCCAATTCAGAGTGCTTTTGTGGTTGCTGTAAGTCAGTCACTAACAAGTCCTCCTCCCTGCAAAAACCCTCCACTCAGCTTTAAATGAATATTGCAAACTACTGTAATTCTGTGGTGTTGGTAAGTCCTTTTTTTCTCCCATAATAGCCTGTCCCAGACCTTAAAGTGCATATGCCAATTTGGTTCAAGTTTTATCATCTGGAATGTTCCACAGTGCCTCTACAGAAACAGTTACAGTTCAATTGTGCCTTCCCTTGGTAATGGCAAGTCTGAAAAAACACTTGTTCTGAATCTATTATTTATGTTGTATGCAGCAATATCTTCCCTATCTCGTTCTGGGCTCTGGAATATACTGCAAGCCAGGTGATCTTTACCTACCTGAACCTCCTAGGAAGGGGAACGGGAGGTTTGGACACATAGTAAAACACAGCTGGCCTAAGAATGGGTGAAAAGAAACCATGGAATGTTTTCACAAGGACTCCATGGGACCCAACACGTTCATTTTGAGGCCCAAAACGCCTGTTTTAGATCTTAAACATTGCTTCAAATATACATGGGTGAAAGCTGTGATCAAGGGAAAATGCAGCACCAATAATAGCACATTATTAAAAGTTAGCAATCCTCAATTGTCAGCACTGTAACAACTGAGTATCTTATTACTTCTACCTTCTCCTCCCATACACCGAATTTCCTCAGCACTGACAAAGTGCATGTACTAATCACAGATTCTGAATGCTAAATTAAGCAGAAAAGAAGATATAAATTAGGTTGGTACTTCTTGAGGGCATCAGTAGAAAACACCAATTTCAAATAAATTTGATTAGAAAATTTTACTTCACAATCCTTTTCCAGATCACAGATATTCATAATTAAAAAGAGTATGGAATTAATGTAATGTTAGCTGTTTTGCCACCAGCATCACAGAGAAAGAAGAAACAATAAAATATGATGCAGAATTCACTCTTCCAATGATTGTCATTGAACTATTACATTAGTAAACATTCACAGTATGAAGTCTCTTTCAATATATCTCCAGCATATAAAGTAGTGCAAAAGAGCATTCCAGTCGTTTTGCCTTTGCAGTCAGACCAGGTTTAACGATTCTCTTACTTCATTTCATTTCTTTCATTATTAGACAACAAATGCTGCAATGCCTCCAAAGAGAGTTATAAAAATAAACAATTTCTGGAGGGTCAACAGCCTTTTCAAAGAAAATTTCCAGTTAAAAACAAGCATTATAGATTTCAAGAAAAAAAAATTTAGACCTATCTTCTGTAGAATATCTTTTTACAATAAATTTACCATCTGAAAAACAATGACTATGGTATCCAATGATTTATGGTAGCTGCTATTAAAGCACTGATAAATAGATAAATGACTACCAAACTTCATTGTTTCTTACATAGTAAATACCTCTGAATGCCAACTTTTACCACAGAGCTGTTATTAGTGATGTCGACAGTTCATGCACCCACTTTAAAACTGACTTGGTTTTAATAAATTTTTTATAGCCTCATGTGCAAAACACTTGCATTCTAATAAAAATATAAAGTCTGAAAATGTATCAGATCTAGCAATCCTTTCCTCAAGTTGTACCACTTATTTGATATGTAATACATGTTTAGCAATGCCTTTTATTTGTATTTAACCATTAAATGGCATACTACTGTATGCTGCAGACTCTTGTTTGCATATTTCATTATTTTCACTGCACTCTTTAATGCATAAATATATTTGGAAACGCTCAAAATTACACATCGGTTTCCACAGAATTTGAATTTACACAGTTTTTCTTCTCTGACTCACTGCTATTCCCCGTGTCCTGACTCTTAGTCTCCTTTACACAAAGAGATTCTTTAACTCCTTCTTCCATCTCCAAATACTCCGATTTATCCTCTGTGGACGAAGATGAAGAGCTTCTAAATTTCTTCAGCAAATTTGTGGGGAGGTAAGGGCAACTGACCGCATTTTGCATCATCTGCGTGTGCTCCTCATTCTCAGTTTCTCTGTGGTAGAAATAGTTAAAATTGGAGACAATCACTGGCACTGGTAAAGCAATGGTTAACACTCCTGCAATGGCACACAGGGACCCGACTATTTTCCCACCCACAGTTATGGGTTTCATGTCCCCATAACCAACTGTAGTCATGGTCACCACAGCCCACCAAAAGGCATCTGGGATGCTTTGGAAATGGGTGGCAGGCTCGTCTGCTTCCGCGAAGTAAACAGCACTGGAAAACAAAATGACCCCGATAAAAAGAAAAAAGATGAGGAGGCCAAGTTCCCTCATGCTGGCCCTGAGCGTGTGACCCAGGATCTGCAAACCCTTGGAGTGCCTGGAGAGCTTGAAGATGCGAAACACCCGGACCAGACGGATGATCCTCAGGATGGCAAAGGACATGGCCTGCTGGCTGCCCTGCTCCTGCGCCAGGTCCGTGCCCAGGGTGATGAAGTAAGGCAAGATGGACACGATGTCTATGATGTTCATGACGTTCTTGAAGAAGTGTGCTTTGCTGGGGCACGCAAAGCAGCGCACTGTAAACTCGAAGGAGAACCAAATGATGCACACGGTCTCTACAATGAAAAAAGGGTCATTGAAGATGGTGTGCTCCCCGGCGCCCAGGCCAAGAGACTCGTTGGAAAGCCCCTTCCCCAGGCTCAGGGACATGACGAATTCTTTGTCATCTCTGAACTCTGGTAAAGTCTCCAGACAAAAGATGACGATGGAGATCAGGATGACCAAGACAGAGACGATGGCAATGCCTCTGGCTGGGCTGGAGCTTTCCGGGTACTCGAACAGCAGCCAGACCTGCCTCTTAAACTCATTCTCCGGCAAAGCCTTTTCCTCTTCCTCTTTGACAAAACCTTCGTCCTCCCTGAACTTGAGCATGGCCTCCTCCCCAAGCTGGTAGAACTTCACCTCCTCAGAGAAGATGTCGAAGGGTACATTGACCGGCCTCTTCAGCCGCCCCCCGCTCTGGTAGTAGTACAGGATGGCATCGAAGCTGGGCCGGTTCCTGTCGAAGAAGTACTCGTTCCTGAGAGGATCAAAGTATCTGCCCCGCTTGGCTGGGTCCCCCAGCAGCGTCTCCGGGAACTGAGCCAGCGTCTTCAGCTGGGTCTCGAACCGCAGTCCCGACACGTTGATCACCACGCGCTCGCAGCACTCGTACTCGCTGTAGCGGACAGAGCCGTAGCCCCCGGCGCCTCCGCCATCATCGGGCGGCTGGTCCGAGTACGAAAACTCATCCTCCCCGTAGTCGTCGCTGTAGTAGAGCTTTCCTTCCTCCTCATCGTCGTCGTCCTCATCTTCATCCTCCTCTTCCTCCTCGCTCAAGTCCTTCAGTATCCTCTCCTCGGAGCCGCTGAGCGGCAGCAGCTCGGAGCAGGGGAAGGAGGCCCCACACTCCCTGCTCCCCAGCTGGTGGCTCCTCTTCTTCCCCCTCTTCCTCCTCTTCCCGCCCTGGCGGCGCGGCGGGCCGGCGCGCGAGGCGCAGTGCGAGGAGGCCGCGCCGCGGCTCTGCTCCTGGTGGTAGTGGTGCTGGGGCCCCCCTCCGCCGGCCGCCCCACCTTCCACGGCCGCCGTGGCCGCCGCCACGGCCGCTGCGGCCGCCGCCCGCGACTGGGCCAGCCGCTCCCGCTCCCGCGCCCGCGCCTGGGCCGCGTACCCGTAGGGCAGGTGCGTGTTGCAGCCGGAGCTGTCCGCGCTCACCATCGCAACCTCCATGCTGCTCCTCTTCTCGGTTTGCTTCGGTTGCTGCAATAGGGTTTTGCTCTATTCACTCGAGTTTCGCTGGGAAGCTCAGAGCCATTTGCGTTTGGAGGGCAGTGCCCTGGGCCTCGGGTACGGCAGCGTGGCTGTAACGGTGAGTCGGAGCTCTGGGAAACCACACATCCGCATTTTCTCGCTCTCCGGATTGTCTGACACGAATGAAATTTGTGATGAAATTCTCAGAATGAACCAGAGAACAGCTGAGACCTTGTTCTTCCATCCACCAAGCCCCTTTCTTTTCATTTATCTCCTGCGGCAACCACAGCTGTATCTGATCAGAATCATGACTGCCTCGCGGGCTATAACGGCTGCATTCCTCAGGAAAAAAAAGATATGCAAACCAAAGGGTACCTGTTCTCCACAGATGGCTTTAGCTCGTCATTGAAACCAAATGCAAATAGTCTCTTTCCTCATTATTTGTTCCTGGTAATGCTTTGGCCTAGCAAACTTGCTGTTTAATATCTTTTCTTGGAGAGTTGAAGTTAATTCCAGCCATCACTTCATTTACACAGTGAGGAGGTCTTTGCAAATCCTTTCTTCAGCCTGTCAACAATGTCTCAAACCTGGGAGCAGCACCCAGGGCATCAGCAGCAGTGGTAAGAGGAGGAGGAGGAGTGGAGGAGGAGGAGGAGGAGATGAAGACTGAGAAACTGGCTCTGAGGTCCCCATAGGACATAGGGGAGTGGATGGGTCACCCTTTGGTTATGGTCATGCAGAAGAAGCACTTAACCTGAGGCACATGCACAAACACACAAAAATAAACAAAACAAAGAGGGAAAATATTGGATTGTTTTCCTAAAAGGTCACACCGATCAAATGAAACTGTGTCATCTATTACCATGGCATTCAAATCTTCTCCTGCCCACACTATTCACACTTCTACATTACACACACACCCACATCACATGCACAGAGATTTTGAACGACTCTGTGGGTAAGGATGTGGGTGGGTATGTCACATATATATAGAGACAGATAAAAAATCCCCACCCATATAAGCACTTGCATCCATACACAAACATATGCATGCTTCTGAAACACCAACACATATAAACACTAATAAAAATACTGCAACACACAATGCAGTCAGGTCTTTCAGCACATATGTAAGAGATACACCTACATATATCCATATGAAACATTAAAGAATAAATGTATCTACAAGAAGAGCTTTTGTTGTACTTGCAGAAACACATCAGGTGCGGGAATGCTACATTTTGATCTACAGCAGAATCGTGTTTCGATCACAATGAACATCTCCCTGGATTTAATTTGGAAACAGGCACGTACAATGCTCAGCCAAGATCAAATACCGTGATATGTCAAGAAAACAACTGCAGGTGCACTGAAGCAACATCTACATGCAAGCACACACACAAAAATACACAGCCCCTCACACCCCCCTTTGAAACAGAAGCCTCATTTATAGCCACATCTATTAATACACGAGAGAAGGTGAGCGCGATCTATTAAATGACGCTATTCTTAAAATCGTACCTCCGTGCCATGCAGAAGATCCTGAAAACGCTGTTATACTTACTGATGCTAGGCAGAGAAACAGCAGCGCTGTCCCCGCTGGCGCAAGGACCGGCTGGCAGCAGTCCTGAGGAGCCGTGCCCGCCGATCCACAGGCGCAGGTGGCCGTGGCCAGCGCGCACCACAGGTTGGCGAGTTATCCCTGCCCCTCCTCGCCGGCAGCGAGGCGGGAGGCGGCCGGGGGCACTCGGCGCGCCGGCAGCGAGCGCGGCTCGGCTCCCGGAGGGGAACGCGAGGGCGCTGTGAGGCGGAGCGGGGCTGCTGCCCGCCTGCCCCAGCGCGGCTCCGAGCGGCCGCAGGACGGGCTGGCGGCTCCCGGCCCCGACACGCCCGGGGCTCAGCCGGCTGCCGCCCGCCCCATCCACTTGTTGTGCGCCCCGCGGGGATGCGGCTCCGGCTGGAGCGGGGACCGGGGCGCAGAGAGCGGGAGCACCGAGCCGGTGCAGCCCGCGGCACCGCGCCCCGGGCGCTCCCAGCCCCGGCCCTGTTGCTCCGGAGCCGCCGCCCGGCGCTGCCGCCGCTCCCGGCCCGCTCCCGGCCCGCTCCCGGCCCCTGGCGGCCGCCGCCCGCACTGCGCCCGCTCCGCGCCGCTCCGGCCCCCGCCTCGCTCCCCGCGCCCTGATAACGCCCCGGCTCCCGCCAGATCTTCCCGCCAGATATTCCCGCCAGATAGATGTTCCCGCCAGACAGATAGATGTTCCCGCGCTGGGTGATGCCGGACCAAACTGAGCGATGCTGCCCTTCCTCGCCCTTAAGCTTTGTTGAGGTCGCTCAGAGAATTTCCAAACCCGAGAGCGCATCAAATTTCCCAGAAAAAAAAAAAAAAACAAAAAAAAAGAGCTGTCGGCACCTCCACGCCGCTGCCTCGCTCGGCACCAAGCCGCCCGGCAGTGCGAGCAAACATTCCCTCTGCTCCTGCCCGGCACGCCCAGGCTCCTGCAGCCATCTCCGAAATGAAGCCAAATTAACTTTCACTCTTAATTCTGTACCTAAGCAGAAAGTAGGTCTTAGTTCATGACTAGAAGGGTCCGTTGTGTATTTGGCAGAGTTAACACCTCAAATCGCTGCAGCAAATTCCCAGTTCCTGCTGCAACACGAGCAGGGTATAAACTGCTTATTTCTTTTGCATCTAGAAAATTGAAGCTGTGGCACATTCCACTCTCCGTAAGGTATGGCCATGAAAATGCAGCTTGGCCACATCTGACACTACACCTCCAACTCTAACATCTCTGTGCAAACTGTAGGCGCTCCTGCTTCCCCTCATGGAGAGGGAAAAGACTGAATCGAGAAGAAATCAAAGGCAACACTCACTCCAGACACTTTGCCTCAAGGTGTTTGCAGCTGGAGACAAATTCAACATGAGCAGCAAGTGGGTTGGGCATTTGTTTCATTGCCTAGGTCCTCCTCCACGGAGAAACCAAGAGCCTGGTGACTATTTCCCTTTAGATCCCCAGCAGCACAACGCACGTTATCCCACCTGTGTGTCTCTCCTGCCTACATCACTTACTGCCCATATCTGTAGTCCCACTCATGGCACTAGATGACCTGTGACTATGCAGGGGAGTGTGGAGGATCAGCCAAATAAACATACTGGATGTCAGGCATCCAGTCTTGCCAACAGTACTGTGAAACCTATAAATGGCACTTAAAGCTAACTGCTTTTTCAACAATCACAATGCTTCAAATTCCATAGTTAATATAAAGTGAAAAACATAGATAAACCACTAATGGCATCCCAAATGTCATTAAAATATGATGCCTTCTGTCAGCACAAAAGCAGTCCAAAATTTGGTTGCTCTTGGATGCAGTTAAAACATTCCATAAATTCATTTCCAATACCCAAACCCAGATTCTTCTGTGACCTGGCACAGGAGCATACCAAACTCATGGATCAAACCATCACTTAAGCACAAGGACAAACATGAAGCCATAAAAATACCAGAGTTATCATAGGGAAACTGATTGAATCATTAGGAGCACCTAGACGTACTCCTACATCAGTAAAGTTTAATTCTAGGGGCATTTTCCAGAGTTACATCAGTAAAGTTTAATTCTAGGGGCATTTTCCAGAGTTCAGTCACTTCATTCTCCAACAAACCGTATGTTGCTTTTTATCAGTAGGATTTGAACACCCTTTTATTTTTTTTGAGATCTTTCAAGGATTTGGGGGAAAATATAATGGCTTACTTAGCTTCTACTTCTCTTTCAAAATTTCAGATGCATTGTCTTGTGATAGTTAAAATGAAAAATTCAGTTGTCATCTGAGTTAAAAAGTAGAAAGTAGAAACAGACTGATAACTTTGGTATTCCTTTTTGAGCACTCTTATTCTTTTTTTAATAGCTAAAGCATGTTCTTGAGCAAAGATAAATAAACTGTGGTGTATGGTTCTATGCACACATATTACACACATAAATGACAATGGGAGAAGCAGAATAGCTTTTTTGTGCCTTTTAAAATCCTTTCTAATGTAATAGGGATCACGTAACTACATGCAATTCAATCTAGCTCAGAGGTCTTACTTGATCCAATATTTAACTGATTTAAAAGCAAAAAACAAGCTTTAAGTATTTGCAGATGAATACTCCCTGGGATTTCATTCAGCTTTGTATTTTCCTAGTATTCAAAGAGCAATTTTTGTTTAAGAGTTATTGCATTTCCTCTGTTCCTTCACATTGATAAGGGATAATATTATTGGTAGAACAGAGAGAGAATACCTCCATGTCCCTATCTTTGGTAGTAATGTAATGTTGCATCATAGTAAAGGATCTCTGAGGTGTGCTGTCACACAGATTTGTCCTGTTTAACAGTGATGTAGGTGAGAAATATGAATTACTGCTTAGCTGTGCATACAGTGCCAGAAAAAATGCACAACAATTCAAGACATTTTCATGCAAAGGGAACATGAAATTTACAGAGCTTCATTTATGTTTCTATGCCCACTATTAATTTCTGCTTTTCCCCAGTTGCTGCAATTCACACTGGCAGGGTCTGGCCTCAGTCCAGCACTCACCTTCCTGCTATAACCTTTGCAGCAAATAAGACTGAACTGCAGCTCAGTACATACTTCATTTCTACACCATGAGCTATTCTACTTCCCTTTTAACCTTCTCTTTTTGCTCTTCTGCTCTTTCCTATGCTTGCTTCACTATTATTTCTACTAACCTCTCAAGGCAACACATCCAACATCCTGTAAAAGCAGGGGCTCCTTTCAAAACAAGCAAAATGTTGCAGCAGTGGGAACTTTGAACAATCAAGTGAAAAGACTATGGTCACTAAGACAATTCAGATGTGCTGAAACATGGTTGAAAACTTGCATTTCCCCCTCTTCTCAGTTGTTTGCAGTGCTAGACACCCTTACCAAAGGAGCAATGAATTCTTGCCTCCACGAATAAGTTTTCTCTCCCAGCGGTTGTATCACTTCAGGAAGTTCATATTTTATTCATATTTTACTAACTAGGCTCTGCAAGACTCCCCTGTCAAAGAATCTGGCTCAAGCACTCTTCTTTTGAATGTGACTGGCAGTATTTAATGAGACACTTAGCAGACTAAAATACAGCCTATCCTCAGTCAGTTCTTCTACACAACCTGTATGAATAGCACATCTGTTCATTAGTTGTGCTTCAACAGGATAATCCAAGGAAGTGGATGCTCCAGAGAACAGCAGCCCTTTCATATTTGCTCAGGAAAGTGCAAAACCACACCATTGATATTAGGATGAATAGCAGTAAAAACTGATGGTATTTTTACTTGGAGAATTGTTTCTTGTACCAAGGTATGAATTTACTAAAAAAAAAAAGGGATAAAAATACCACAGATGTTCTATTTTTAGACTTGAATATTTCTCCAGTCATTCTGAGCAGACAGGGGCTCATATCAAGTCTATTCTGAAAAACGACAGTAGCTGAAAAAAAGAAAATAAGGGTAGTTTGGAGAGAAAACTTCTAAATGAGGAACAAGATTTCCAAGATACCCACAGCCACATCAATCATAATGCTGACATCCTTTTTCTATCCAGTATAACAAGAGTTATTTATCACATTTTTTTTTCTCACCTAATAATTTGGTTTTGGTTGAAATGGAAGAATCTGGATCATGCACTGTGCCTTCTTACAGATATGCCAAGTAATAGTGAGAAGGATGGATCTGCAATCTGGAAACTGTTATTTTAATTAAATCATGAAGGAGATGAATTAGTTTCACAGAATTACTTAAATTACCATGTCATTGGATTTGCTCTATTTCTGCATTTAAGAATAAACGTATTATTCTGCATATGCAATTTTCCAACTATACTGAGAGAAAACAATGATTATAAAACCTGAAAATATCAGATATTCAATCCCTGTTTGCATATATTTTTGTCCAGATCAGAAAACATTATGAGGGCACTGTAGACTTATTTCTCCCTGGGATTTTATAAGGAATATTCTGGAGAAAAATCTGTGAAGAAGCTTGTAAAGAAAGGAAATTTAGATGTTAGATGGCATCAAACATAGCTCACATATATATCTGTAGATAAAAAAGGCTATTTCTATGAACTTCTAGAAGATAGATGATGTTAAATTTCCAGTAAATAAGTTTTTATGGTTCCTGTGTAAGAAATGGTTATAAATAGAAGACATGGATGAGGGAACTGCAAGTTCAGACTGAAAGTAGGGGTACACCATTGTAGTTGTAGCACTCCAAATCCTGTTAGAAGCCTCTGCTTACACTGATTGCTACACATAAATTAGATGATAAGCATAAATTTACTGGACTAGAACATTTTCTACTGAAGGTTTGAGCCTGTGAGTGCAGTAGGCACACGTTTCACAGGTAGGTGTCTTGGTTCATAATTTGATGGTAATCATGTGCAGCTTCCAGATGAATCTATGGGTCAAAACCAGCATAGCCTGCTCTGGCATCATTTTGTCACCCTGCTGGTAAATACAAAGCAGGCAGGAGAGACACCAGATGAGACTGGCAAAGAGAGAAGCAGCCACCAAACCCCATAACATTCCCATTAATAGATCAACAGAGAGAGGACCACAGGCATTCCTTCTGATTTGTAAAGGTGCATGTGAGGTGATGCTTTCATGCCACCATTGCACTAAAGGATCATTCTTCTCCTGCTGTGATGAAGATGCAGAAAATTGTCCCATGTTTTAAGAGGAAGCTCGTTCTGCTAGATGTGAGTTAATGACATGTGGCAGAACTATGTCAGAGTATTCAGATAATGAGGCAAAAAATTGACTCCACTTTTTTCCAAAACATGCAAACACAAATTCTGGAGGAATGTGTGTGGATTTTTAACCAGTCTTCATAGCATTGCTTATCTGAGAAAATATAAGAAATTTTTAATAAGGAGGACTCATTGACAAAAATGAGAATCTATTAAATCCTATTCCTAATGGCTTCAAAATGAGATTCACATGGGAGCTGGATGTCTGGAAGTTTTAAGTGCCATGTTTATTGAGCCAAACAAACTGTTCCCAAATAAATTATACTCTCATCTAGTTTATTAAACATCTTTATTTTGGAGATACTGTTGTATGATCTCAGGGGTGTATTAAGCACAGAGTTAACACTGTTCCCAGCTTGAATAAACACTTAGAATTAACCAACTTTAGCAGGCTGCAACACTTACTACCATACAAAGTTGAAGGAAAAATTAATTCTTTATATTATTAAATGAAATAAATATTTTTGTGGCCAATTTTGAACCAGCAAACAGTGTAGAAAGAATCCAATAATAGCTTTTATTTTGGTGTGAGGGAACCAAATAGTTATGGTTTTTTTCAGTGTGACATTTACTGAGGAAAACCTTTCCAGAATGGAAGTGCCCTTTCTAGAGTACTGTCATTGGTCTGGGATCCAGGGACTAGCTAGGAAGCAAGAAGTTAAAATAGGTAGCACAAAGGCAATATAAAAATTGCTTTAATACTGATGCATAAATGGAGTTTCTAAAAATACTTTTAAAATTACCCTTTAGAAGAAGACCTGCATTTCAGAACATTGAGGATCATTTACAGTAATGCTTGGGATGGCTAAGGTGCAGTTAACACAAGAAAATATTAAATTCTGTATGTTGAATAAGACATCCAGACTTTTTTCCAGAGGGAACAGGAAATAGTATTCTGGAAATCACATGCTGCCTTTCCTCACATTCACACAGAGCTGCCACAAGCAGGGGAGGATTTCCATTCTTTGTCTGTCTGTGCACAAGGCAGGTAAAGTTGTGAGATATTTGTTGTCATAGCCTCATTAGGCTATGACATCAAGTCACCCATCCCAACAGAGATGGCCCAAAAGTCATCCAAATAAATAATTTCTGCATGCAGAAATAATCTGTGGAGAGCTGATGTTCTTTTGTACACTGGTGACAGGGTAACTCCTGAAAACCCCCTAGTTAATATTAGCTCAGTTCTACCCTATTCCTATCCCAGGTCAGTGAAACCTCCATATCAACCTCTAAATTTAGAGAAATCTTGTGGGTTTCAGCTGCAGTATACTATAGCAAATTTCACTCTGTTATTATGTGCCTCTGGGAATTGCTTAACTATTGTTGAACACAAGCAGGGACAGGAGTTTTCATCTAGAGATCAAAAGCCAAATTATTTGTAGCTTATGAATGCAATTATCATTTTTATGAGATCCTGAGAACTGAATTAAACTTAACTACTTTAAAAACCGGGCATTATACCTGTGTCAAAACCCCATGTCAGAAATTAGAATGTGGAAATTACAGCTCAAGAGTTAATCTTGGCATGGAAGCCCCAGGTTGAAAGCCTTACTGTAGGGTGCTGTTAAACCCAGGGTTAAGTGGACCTAATGGTCCAGGTGCTTCAGATCTTCCAGGCTAGCATGGATTAATTCCTTTCCTCTATTGAAGTCAAAAGCTTAATGGATTGTTCAAGGCCTGTGTAGCTGCTTAGCTGGAACTGGAACCTTCAGTAGGCAGCAGATAGCTTGCTCTGTGTTTAGGAACAGCTCATCACATTCCCCATGTGGGTCTCTATAAAAGGCACCAAACCCACAGCCTGTTGGCTGTGATCCTTCTAAAATCTGTTCAACATGCACTCTTAGGTAATATGTTTTTAGTTCATAATAGTTACAAAATAAATAAATAAATAGTAGGAAAAGACCCCCTTCTGATTGAAATTACCTTTACAAGGCAAACTCGTGTTCAGGAATGTTCATTGGGAGCTTTAATAAGGCAAAAGCCAAGAGAACTAATGTATAAAAATTCAGGACATCTTTTTACCTGGACAGGCTTTTCATCCTTTCTGCCATGCACATTTCAGGAAGTCAGCTTCAGATATTCTTGGGGAAATTTCAGAAAGCAGTATCTCTCATTTTTTCCTTTCCTGAAGAAAAACAAGGAATGTTAAATTTTTCCAGACACTTACCCTAACCCAGAGAAGGAAAATTTGAGAGTGAGTGTAGTGCTGATGAGGGTGCTCTAGAGAGCAAGGTTCTTTCTTTAGCCATAGTCAAACAATGTAAAAAGCATTAATTTGTATTTCTGGGCACTTTTATGTCTCTGTGGTGACCTTTCTTTAGCCATAGTCAAACAATGTAAAAAGCATTAATTTGTATTTCTGGGCACTTTTATGTCTCTGTGGTGACCTGTTAGGTGAGAAGGTTCTGTAATTACTTCCTGTATCCTCAGGTGAGCAACAATGTGCTTGTATAGCTCCCTTAGCCCTCCAGTAAGAGAACTGCATTCCCAAATGCTGCCATTGCTGATAGTACTGAAACTCAATAAGAAAATGAAGCTACTTTATTTATAAGCTGATTTTCTTGTGAGTCATTTACATCAGGAGCTCAAAATCTGCCCAGATTCATCCACTTCAGTAAGTTCAAGCTCCATTTTAAGCAAAATTTTGTCACCAGGGTGAGAAGGACCCAAGTGAATCTCCCTAACACAAAGCTCAGCTCAGGGTTTTGCCATAATTACAATTTGAACATACAAATATTCATTATTTATCAATATAAACAATTATAAAACCACAAGGTTTACTAATTTAACACCACCAAGAATCTTCCAATGGAATGTGTTGAGGGTGGCCTACAATGTCTGTTCTGACAAAATGGATGGTTTATATTAATAATTAAAAATTAAACTCAGCTAAGGCATCTGAACAATGTAGATGTGTGTGCATTACACCTGGAGCTGAATTCTAGACTCACACCATGCTGGTACAAAGTGATTTACATAAAAAAAAAGTTTAACTATTTCAAGAAATGTCTACCAACGTGAAAAAGGATTCCAATTTAAAACCAAAACAATACAAATTCTTTCTGTGAAACATAAATTCCTAATTTGCACATTTCTTTGTGGCAGTGTGGCAAAGGGAAATACAATATTTAACTGAAATATTCATCTAAAAGTGGCTAAAATAGCCCAGTATATACCTAGAATAATAAAGGTAAGAATTAGCATTTTAATGATGAGAAGGTGAATGAATCCTGACAAAAGCTTTCTCTGCATACAGTCAAAACAAATTTCCTGCTTTATTCACAAATAAAAGAACTTTTTTGCATTGCTCATTTATGTCAGAGTCCATTACCTATCTTTAGGATCTTCTTTAGGAAGAGAGATAAATGAGCAACTACCAGCTTTATGGGGTTATTTATAAAGTCTTGGTTCTGCAGAGTAGGAGTTCTAAACTTATGGTATTTTACATTTGAGAAAATATCTGACAGATCAGAGGATTTTATGCATTTCTAGAACTTTTTTTATATTAACAATGCACCCTGTCAAAGTAGTATAAGAACTTCTGGTATAAGAATGTCCATTATCAAGGGAACTCATAATTGGCTTTCATATCAGCTTTCCTTCTTAAAACAGCCAAATGAACAAGGCAGATAATTGCAAAGTTCACAGAGTAGTGATTATATCCTGACTATAACAATCAAGATGCAAACAGACTAAGGACCTATTGCACACATAAAGGGCTGAATTTTGGTTTACAAGTGACAAGAAAGCCAACCTTTAAAGGATATTTACGACACCCCTTAATGCAATCCACTGAGATTTACACATTTTGTTTGTGGCATTTCAGTACTCTCTGTGCTCTGGTTCAACAACACAAACAAAATGTATCTTGCTGAAAGGAAGTGATTATTACATTGCATTTTGTGGACCACTTTTTTTGCACTCCTAATGCTCCTTGCTGAGCTGAGCTGTGCTATGACTAACTCTCAACATATCTTAATATCTTCCTTTTGTTCTCTCTTACAAAATGAGAATTTGTAACTGTTCTTATGCAATTTGATGTAACCAACACCATTCCTACCACGCTTTTCCATAGTTGTGTTATTTGCACAAGCATAGCCCAAACAGCAAATTCCAGAATACACAAAATGGCATTTGGTGAGGCTTTGTCCCAGTGGGATTGTTTCTTCCAGTCTTGTGTTCAACCCAGAGCTCTGCCCCTGATTTCACCTTGCTATTTTTTGATGATGATGAGAAAAATGTTGATCTTTGAAAAAATCATTGCTTTGAAAATTCGTAAAAGTGACATGACAGTAATACCTACTTTCTATCTTATATTTAGCATAAAAATATGTCATTAGTTATCTATGATCTTCTGTTTTCTGCAATTTTTGCTAAGAAACTAACATTTATTAAATCTTGCCATTGTAATTAAGCTATGAACTTTGTCACTTCTTTTGAAAGGACCATTATCTGATTTTCAGCAGCTTCCCTCATTTTCAAGGAATTTCTCTTTAGACCTTTAATACCTTCCTTCCTATGCTTTTCTAGGACAGCATAAAGACAAAAAAATATGAAAAATGTAATATATCACGCCAAATATATCACACTGAAAAAATCAGTAAAAGACACAAAATAATTCTCAGTATTTATGTTACCAAGAGCTCAGAACAACTCTCAGGTGTAATTCTCTGTACCTGACTATTCTGGCAGAAGTGAGAAATATTTCCCAGGCTGGAGTCTCCTCATGAAAAAGTCTGTAGGAATAAGTTCTGTGAAATTTATGGTAAAACAATGCCACACACAGCCCAAATGGCAGGATTTAGAAACAACACCTTCCAAATGAGGAACTCAATGCAAACACAAGTGCCCTGTTTTTCTAATAACATGAATCAGACAGTCCTGGGAAGAAATTCTTCCTTATTACATTTGCTGAGATTTTCACTTTGCAAGTAGGGAAAGAGGCTCCTGTTTTGCATAATTATACAGTTATTTTAGAAAGAACTTCTTTTCTTTTCTAAAATGACCAGCACTTAACTATTCTGCCCACTGCCTAATTTTCATAATTGAACTCTCTTTTCATCTCTCTGGGAAAATGTAATTCCCCAGGGATATGAGTGGTGCAATGGTTGGATTCTTTCCACTCTTACCTGTCATCCTTGAATTCTTCCTCAGCTACAAGAAAGTAACCTTGCCTCAGGTCAGCCTCCCACTAAAGCAGTGTTTAATGGTAAATCTTCATTCCATATCACCCATAACTAGAGTTCCACTGATGTGTTAGGGATGTGGGAAACACTGGAAATCTCAATTTGACTCCCACAGCCTCTTTGATTGCTCTATTTTGGCAACGTGTTGACAGGTACAAGCACAGGTAACACTCCTCTTTTTTATTAAAATCAAAGGTCCTGTTACCCTCTTGGCAGTATAGTAGTTAAGTATGACACTGAAGCAAAGAGAAACACCAAATTAATGTTCACTTTTTTATAAACTCTTTATGGTTAACTTATCTGGAATAAGTCACAAGGAGCTGATCCATGTATCTTTGACATTCCAATGGCCCTCAATGAATAGTAACTATAAAGAGCAGATGAACATTTAGATATTAAATATTTAAAATATTAAATAACAAAAACAGATGAACTTTTTTTTTATCTGATGAAGCTCATACTCACCCTAAGGATACCCTTGAGATCTCTATTTGCAAAATACATTTACTCCACAAATCAGCAAATCACGAGGAAGTAAAATAAAGCTGTACAGACTAAACCAAAAAGACTGAAGTGCCACAGTGAAAATACGATGTGGTGAATCTTTAAAACAAAAAAAACATTGATCAAGATGTCACAGAAATAAATTCTGACTGTGGTCATAAACACAAGGAATGAAAATACAGATTGGCTGAGAATGAACCAGTACAAAAAGGAGAGATGCAATGATTCTAAAGGTGATGTATTGAGAAATTCAGCTGGGAGAAGGGAATTCACAATGGACAACTCTATGCATTAAATGAGGAATGTCTGGGCCAAGTATGACTGGAGAAAAAAAAAAAAGAAACAATCAGAAATTTTGAGTCTGAGCCAAGTACAACAAAAAATGAACAGAAATCTGGATTTTAGTGATGCACTTAGTGCAGCCTGGCAGCAATTGGCAATACAAATTTAATCAACACAAGCACAACCATGAGGCACCATGATGACTTAGCTGGGGCTCCAGGAAGCACATCTTAGTTCAAATGAACACATTCAAGAGCAATTTTTATAGTATTAATAGTGGAATCTCCAGAATTCTTGTTTATTTTAGTCTTTGAAAGATAAGAAGTAAGGAAGGAAGTTATAGATAAAAATGGGTTCAGAAGACAGATTGTAGATTCCATGTGTAGTGGAAAAAGGATCAGGGATATTATTTCTATCCAAACCCTCACTCTGATTTTACAAATATTGGGAAAGAATCAAATTCCAGTTCTGAAGTCTTTGCATCATTGTAACTTCCCCTGTTGGCTGGAGAATTTTAGTGAATCACAAATGCAAAACTCAGATTTCAACAGACTGAGTAGTTTCAGAGAGAAATGTATTCTGTAAAATTATTATTACAGAAATCCTCCTTCACTGTTTTTCTAGAATACTGTGCTATAATAAAAAAGTCACATAAGTCTACAAAATTTAGAGGAATGTAATTTTTAAAAATGAAATGCACCTTACCAGAGGTATTTTTCATAAATAGGAAGTAAAGACTTCCTACCAATATTTCTGAAGAGCTCAGCTTTCAAAATGCAGCCATGTATGGTACTGATACTTGTTCATTTAGGTTGATTTGGCTGAAAATTTGCTTTAAGTTCTTACTGAAACTATTCATTGTAGGTTTTTTGATGAAGACACTTCTTGCAATGGAACAGAAGTTGGGGCACACATGAAAACTTCGTGTATGAGTGGGTGTGTAATTTGCCTACAAAGTAAAAAATTATTAATTGCCCCTCACAGGATGCTCACAAAGCAAGCACATACAAAAGGAGACTGGAGATAATGAAGTGTTACAGTTTTCCACTGAGAATTGAAAAATCATCACCTTGAACACAAGAACTTTTGGCATCAAAAGACATCGATGGCACAGCATTGATAGGATGAATCTTTTATACTCACATGGCATCTGCTCCTGTAATACATTGAAAACCCAAAAATCTGGAAATACTTGTCTTTACAACATTCCTCTGAGGCAAAAATAACCTGTCAAACCTCACCTTATTGTGAGGAAATTCACTCTCAGAGAAGGAAAGTGGATTTCTGCAGCCCTGAAGGAAGTTGTAACAACACAGACCTTAATCAGAACTCTTATCTCTCATTAGTATGGCAGTACATTAGGATATACTTCACCCAAAATGTGAAGTACAACAGGAATATGAGCAGCACTTGGACTTTAACCCAGTCATGATTTATGACTGTGAGGAGAAAAACAGGATTAGCAGTTCTCCTCAGCTTCTAATCTTGCAAAAGTAAGCTACTAAAGTCTGAATGCACTGAAATGTTTCTGTGAAATAAAGACCAAAATGAACTGTGAGGGCATTTGCAGCTGAATTAAAATGACAAATTCAGCCTCTGGGTGCTGGTTTCCAAAGACTGTAGATCAAGCCATTTTTGTGTATGTACCCCATATGGGATAATGCAACGTAGTACAAATGATTTAAAGGACAATAGCCTCTATTTTTTTTTTTTCTTCAAATCAAAAAACATGAGGAAACTACCTGGGGTAGAATGAGCACACTGCAGTCATTTCCTCAGACCATTATGCTACTCAAACATTTATTCAGCTTTGAAGAAAAGCTATCTGACTTTCAAAATTACTTTCTCTGGCCTTGTAATCAGTCCCTTACAGACAGGAAAGGAAGAAAAGATTGTGTGTTTAAAACATGCAAAGAGCCATCCTTTCTCTCTGCTTGTGTGAAGAGGGACCTGGAGGTTGGTGGTCTGGATCCCACTCCTCCCTGTCAGGAATCAGATATGACAGGAACCAGATGGAGTGGGATTAACCACTCCAGTGCTCTCCTACCCTTGTCTAGTAATTAATTTGGCACTAACTGCAGATTGCAGGAATACCATCGTTTATGATTCAGGCAGCAAATAGGTTCAAACCTCAGTCTTAGCCAAACTTCTTCTTTGCATTGTGTTCAGCAGCTACAAAGCTTTTTATTCAAAACCCAAAAACCAACAGACAGCATTCCTGTGGAGAACAACTTTCCTGAGTTTTCATAACACTCTGCCTATCAACCAAGTTGCCAATTCATGTGTATTTTCACTTTTAGAACACAAAAGAGACTCTTACTTTTGTTTTATGATACAGTTCAAAAAACGCATTGGAAAAATAAAAGTGCTTACTGTTTCTGTATTTTTCTGTAGTAACACTAACAGCTTTTTCAGCATAGGGCAAGAAGGAGCCTACAGTGCCACATGCAGTTCCACCTCCCTAACAGCTGCATTTGATGCAGTACAGGGTGGGGTTTTTTGGAAGCCTACAGTATGCTGAGAATGAGCTTCCCTTCCTGTTCTTTCTGAATTTGCACTAAAATAATGAAATCACAGCCTCCTGTAGCAGTCCAAGCAAAAGACACAGAAGAGAAGCAGCTTATCATGATATGGATGTGTTGCTACAGATAAGTATTTTTTTTATGTTCATTTGATTGTGTCCTGATCTTAATTTATGACAAATTTACCACTGTGCTTACCATCAGAGCCTAATGCTGCACAGTCCAAGAGCAAGACCATTTTTAATCTGTTTTATCCAGGATTTTGCTGACATGAGTTCATCACAGTGAACCATGCAATGCCCTGTGTAACATCAAAGAAAGGTGTGCACTCTTGTTCAGAAGCAAAACCTCAGAAGAACAAATGAGTGCACAAACGTGTGTGCCGTGGAGGAAAGCGTGCATGCAGCAAAAATGCACCATCAGTCCTGCTTTGTGCCATGGCAGCACAGACCCAGACCTTGAGTGGCAGGGTGACAGACACCTGCTTGTCCAGGAACAGCTGTGAAACAGCCTCAAACCAAAATTCACGTGGCACTTCAGCAGCAACGTTGCGTTCAGATCAACAGAAGCCTTTGTGTTCAGAGGGAATTTTCTCCTCATTTGAAAGGGGAAAATACATCCAGAGTATTCCAAAACACTCAAGATACGTGTCCTTTGAGAGCAAAAACATGCCAAATTGTTCTTTGAGGAAGAAATGTTTCCATTTCTACGTAAACACTTTGTGAACATTCCTGCTAAGGGAAATGTCCCCTTCCCCAATAAAACTTTATCTCTCTCATCACATACATATGTGCCTTTCCTGCCATCCTGTGATTGCCCAGACATTTCTCATACAGCCCACGAGACACTCTAAGTCTCATGTAGGACTGGTTTTTATGATATATTTGTTTCTAGACTAACACCAGTGTGTGACTGGTTCCCCCTCCAGGCCCACTGCAATATACAGGAATTGAGATGATAGAACACATGTGAGCTCTAAAACAATGAGGAGTTTCCAGAATTTTTTGTGCAATAAGAACAACAACAAAATAAAACATTTTACATTACACTACCATCTCACAGCCTACTTTTGACTATCAGGCACTGGAAGTGAAATGAAAAATGATGGATCACACCACAAAGGGCTCACAAGGGCAATGTAATTGCAAAAACAATGCCAGGTGGACAGAATAGATCTGGAAGAGAAAATGGACATACCAGACAACAATAAGAAAGCAATTAATTTGGAAATATTAGAGGATACAAGCTGCCCAGTCATTAGCAGATTTTCACCATGAGCCTTAGAATTGTAAAATTTAATAAAGCATATTAAATGCTATTTCCTTTCGTCTGTTTAAGATTACATAACACCCTCCCACAATGTTAAAAAAGGCAACAACAAGCCCTTTTTTTGACAAAAGAACTCAGTTTGTAGCCATTTAGTTTATAGCCACAGAAAATCCATATATTACAAATTAATTTGGGAAAATGTAGAGTGGCTGCAGATGTGTATAACATTTGCTAAAGCTGACCTCTTGAAATTAGTTGTACGAATCTGTGTTTCTAATAAATCTATTTTTTAATTTTTTAAATTATAATTTCTAAGTAAAGTTATTTTGTTAAAGAGTTGAATTCACTAGATATCATTATTGCAGTGATACTGAATCCACGTTCATAAATTTATCATGAAAGAAACACAATTCCCTGCCATTTACAAGTTAATTTTATTGTGTTTTCTATCTGTAGATTAATTAATCCTTTATCAACGTTAGACAACATGTTTTGGTAATAGAGTACATATCATCACAAGATACAAAAGGAATTAAGTGTTCAAGATATAGATTATAATTCAAAGTATACTCTTTTATTTTTTTTTTTCTCTGAGTGGAATAACAATTTAGGTTATTTTCAAGGTGAGATCCTTATCTATCTTCAGCAATTCAATAAAGACAAAATCTGATTTATACATCACATTAGGTTAGCACAAAGTCAAACACTGCAGAAAGCACTTATTTCTGTTTACAGCCACAGCTTACTGTGGAGCTCTGGGCCTTTCTTCAGAAGCTCTGCAACACTTGAGAAGCTTTTTATAACATACTCCATGATCTTTGAAAAAAAGAAAGTAATGATGTCTACATGGCCAATAAATGAAGATGAAGAAATGAGCCTGTAAAGGCAAAGATAACAGCATGGTTCACTCAGGAAAATGTGTGGCCATTTCAATCAACCCAAAAACCAATAACAAAGTGAGCTGCAGTGCATCAAGGCTTTTTCCAAAGGATTAACTGAAACATTCCATTTGAACTCTCACATAAAGACAGAACTATCTGAGAACTAGCCAGTAAAAATGGTCATACAAATCGGTAAATATGTCAAGATTTCTTTTCAGCAGTTGCAACACTGATAAGGCTTAAATTCAGTAAGTAGAGGCAGGAATCTAATTGGATTACCACAGCACATCAAAAATGGGCACAGGATTCAAGCTTTGGACTCTGTCTCCCGAGATGAACTGAAGACTGATTAGTTTCCACAGCAAAGCCAATGTAAAAAAAAGATTAAAAATTTCACTGGAGAGGTAGGTAGCAGGGGCAAATCCTTAATAAAACCCAGCATTTAATCTTCTTTTTAAAATAGAAATTGTTGACTTATTACTTCCAAAATTGCTTGCTTACTTCGCTCATACTGTTGCATTACAAAGCAATGAATAAATCAAAGATGTCTCTCATGCTGCCTCTGTTTCTCCACACCTTAATCCTTTCAATTCAGCCTGTCAGATGTCACATATTCTTTAAGCTCACAAAACTCCTTTTTGGCAGAGTTATGTTTTGATAGATGCTCAGAATGTACATATATATATATATACACACATATACATACCTATATATAAATATATATACACATATATATACACACACACATATATATATGTCTATATATATATATATCTCACATGATTTTAGAGCCACATTATCCTTTTTTTGCATCACAGTGGCTCAGTGTTTAAAAAAAAATAAAAAATAAAAAAAACAACAAAACATAATCAGGTTATAAGAAAAAGCTACCAAGAAAGAATCCAAAATATTCACTCTGATATCCACTGAAGTTTTCTGGGTATGCACAAATTCTTTTTGGCTTTTCTCTCTACAAAGATGCACACATTTCAGTTTTACTGATATGAATCTTCGAGGCAATTGAAATTCAAAATCATGGGGGGGTGTAATTGCAGGTATTTGCATTTATTCACACAAATAAGTTACAAAAGAAGTGATTTCTCCCATACTTAGGTACCTGTGAACCAATCAGAGTTAAATGATGACTTGTATATTATGAAATTTGCCCCAAGAATAAATGTCAGCACAAGGCCTACATAGCTCTTCAACTCCACTACTGCCTATATAAGGACAATTTCTTATGTAAGGTAAGACTATTTTTGTCCTATATTTTCATTTTACTTGAAAAACAACCTAAGAGATGACTAAATCTGAAACTGAAAAAAAATAATGTAATTTTAAAGATAATGGGCTCCATAGCTTGGATTTATATGATCTATAAACAACTGGAAAAATCTAAAAATTATACCATTCCTAATCTGTCCTCAAAATACACCAAATTTTCATGCTGTGTATGGAGTGATGAATTTTCAAGCTGTGTTGTGTCAGTCAAGCCTTTTTCCACTTGACTGGTAAAACCTCCCTGTATTCAGTAATAATACCTTTAAACTAGAAATCCTGTTCTAAAAATAAATATTTTGCATGGGTTTTGAGGTGTCTGTGTATATTTAATTCAATCATTTATAATCAGGTTTCTTCCTTTTGAACTCCAATCACATAACAAAACATTCTATATTCATCTGATTTATTCTCAGATTGTTGCTTTACTAAACATAAGGAAGTAGTAACAAATGCTGAACTCATACCTTATTGTAATCCTGATTATTTATTTCATGGACTCTAAACCAGATATTGTAAATGCTGACCTCCAAGCATTTTCAAACTCCATTTGTGCTGGATAGCAGTGATGTGGATTCAGAATTCCCAAATACCTACAACTTTAATTATTCACTTGATTTACAATTCCTTTTCACTGAGATATATATGCAGTGACAGACAAAAAATTTAAATTTGCAAAACTGGGAAATCTTGTAGCTCTTGTAAAGGAAAATCCTGCTACTTCCCCCATAACTACTACAATTTGGCTTGGCAGCTACTGAATTGGCAAAATTTGTGATTTACTCTTCTGCTTACTTACTGGAACCTTTGAAATTACATAACACAGATTTTTTTTTTTTTACATGTGCCTCTTTTTCCACTTAAGTTTTGCAGTACTCTTATTATACCCAGATTATTCAACATTGTGTGGAACACACAGCAATTGAAAAGCAATGCTCAGGAACAGCATAATAAATTCATACAATTAATGAAAGCTTCCTCTGCCCTCCCTGTCTTACAATTTTTGTGGTAAACCAAAAAGTGATAGTAAATATGTATAATTTTCCATCTTGGCACTGGGCACATGCCTCTGAAGAATAAGACTTGGTTTTAAATCTTCTTACATCAAATATTGATTTATCAGTAAAAAAAAATGGCAATCAGAAGGAATGGAAGGAAAAGGAAAGGAAAAGATGATGGTGTCATTTTTGAAGCAAATGATTTAAACCTATATGTTCAAGTAATTAGGTTTCTTCTTTGGAATTCTTGTCTGTTTCAGAATCATGCATCTAACTGAGGTTATCATAATTTATAAAGATTAACAGTACATCCATTAAAAGAAAACCATCTAGGAAATATTCACAGTACTCCAATCCAAACTCTGCCCCAGCACTCTGAGGATGATTGCCTGACCTACAGCCTGGGATGTGAATGAGGGTTGCATAGGCCACAAGTATTTTTATGTTTGCTCATGTCCTTGCAGTTCCTCACCATAACATTTTCCTTTCCAGATCCCTGGACTGAATGTGGAGGGTTTTAATAGAAATAGTGGAAAAGTTAAGGATAAAATATTTTTAATTGCTCGGTGCTATCTTTCAAGACCTCACATCTCTTTTGATAGAATTTTTGAGTTTTAATGAACATTAATCATGAAAGAGTGAGAGTCAGATTAGAATCTAGAATCCTACAAGCATAGCCTGGCCTCAAGTATATTTATTTGGATTCACATTTTACTGTCTAAGTTTTAGATGTTTTAAGCACTAAATTAAATGTTTGCTTGAACAGAGTAAAGCTTGTACTTCATACTCCTCATCTGAATAAGGGCACATACCAGTCTTCAATATTTGCATTCAAGCTAGGCTTGTTTATACTGATTAATTGGGAAATCTGTTAGAAGAGACTATTTTATCACATTCTTTTATTACCACATTTTTTTTAAGCAAGAAAGCCTTGGAAATCTTGGAAACTAATCTGAAACAACAGTTTCTTTTCCAGTTGTAACTCTCCCTTACCATGTGGCACATTGCCTGTGGGATGACCTGCAGCTGATGGAAAGTGAATCTGTTTTCTTGGTGCCCCACCAGGGTCCAGCAGAGGTATTTCTGATTCTGTGCAAATTGATGCAGCTGTTTTAGCTACAGACCAGAATATTGAGTCAGAGTGCTCTAGAACTGTGTGACTATGGAGCCAAATTCTCAATCTGCTGACAGCAGATGCTTCCATAAAATTCCCAATGCCTGGCAACACTAGAACTCGTGGCCAAAAAAACTGGAGCAAGAGAATGCCATGCAGAAAGCAATAGCAAATAGAACACATTAAATCTTTTCTTCTAGAGAATAAGTACCAGAAAAAATAGCCTTTGATGCTGAGAGCTCCCCAGAAATAATCCACACTCAGAGCTGGATAGTTATATGGGTCATGTCTAATCATTTCTTCTTGCTATTACTATTAAAAAAAAAAAAAAGGTGTCTCACATTGTGTGAAATCATGGTCTAAAGCTTCACAAGTGGTACAGATGATATACAATCAGTGGACTATTAAACAATGCAAAATAAGGAATCAGGCTATGCTGTGATGGGTCCCAGATTCAGCAATTGCCTTAGACACAATTTCTTTACTGTGGGAGGCTGTGTAATCATGAGAATAGCCTGCTTTTCAGATAAAATGTTTCTCATTTCATTCATAGACATAGAAAAATCCACCTTTTTCTGAGCACTGGGAGCAAAAACACAACTTGATATTCTTGTTATTTATGGCTGCTTTTGGATGTTGATGAACAGTTCTCCTGGATATAATTCTGGATTAATATCTCAGAATCACAAAACACTCTATGTATATGATTCTATTATGTGAAATATAGTGTGTCTGATCTTCCATGGCAAAATTTGGAAATGGCAGGCCCCCAGGTCAACTATTATTGCATTGTTTGAAGAAAAAGTTAACCAAGATTTTCGGACAAGTTCTGCCTTGAAGGGTTGGAGTGATTCTTGGCTCAATAATTGAAAAAAACAAAAAACAAAACAAAACAAAAAAGTAGAGCAAAGGAAAATAAAATAGTCATTACAGTGAATTACCCAGAATTACATGTAAATACCCATGCCTCTACAGCAGCAGTAAAATATGACCCTATTATGAAGAAAATCTCACAACAGCCTCAAAGGCAACCATTGATTGCCTTTTCTAGATCAGTATCAGGGACTGCACTGAGCTGTCTGCCCTCTTTAATTCCCAGCATAACAGAACAAACTGAAACAAGGGATGCAATTTATCAGACTAAATTGTCTCAGAAATTCAATCAGAAAGACTCATTATGGGAACTATGATTACAGAGAGCACATTTCAAAACCGAAAGAAATTTCATGCAACTGTTTTGTTACCCACAATGAAACTCAGTCAGGTACTCACCCTCACTTGCCATGGAAAATTCATTAGAAAAAGTGAACTCACAGAGAGATAATCGATATTATTCTTTGTATTTCTAAGAAAAAAAAAATCATTATTAAAAACCATTAGATTAGACAGGAAAGCTGAAAATCCTAAAAAGTAAAAATTTTATTTTCTTTCTAAAGCAAATTATTTTATGCCCATATGTTCTTCACTTGCAATCTTTGGTCTGATTTCATATTCTGCAGCTGGGAGGAGAACCAGGTTAAACTATTACAGTGAAAATTTCACAGTTAATTTAACCAGTCCTTTTGACTCCTCAATATACAAGGTAGTTTTTGCAGAATATTCTAACATCAAAGTTACTAGACAACGCAGGAGGTTTTGTTAATCAGAGAATCATGACCCTGGGAGGAAGTTGAAGAGTTGATGTAGCTGCCTGCTCTAAGATGTGAGACCAAGCCAGATTGCCTGGGGCTTGAAAATCTCCAAAACTCCACAACCTCCCTGGCAAACCTGTTCCAATGCTTAATTATCTCACAACCAGGGTTTTTTTAATATATACCTAATCCAAGGCACTCCCATTTCTGTGCATGAGCACTCCCTCCTTCTCCCAGCACTATGCACCTCAGCTAAGATCCTGGCTTCATTTTCCTGGTAGTTTCTTAGGTATTGGCTTTTTTTTTTTTTTTTTTTTTTTTTTTT
>WBND01000232.1:1105723-1141046 GCA_013398595.1 Tychaedon coryphoeus | reverse complement strand
CTGAGTATCAGTATTAGACCAATACTCATATTTTGGCAAATCACTGCCTCCTAAGGCCCAATATTATCTCCAGGCTAAATTTATTCATTAGTGGGCTTAGAGCTATTTTTCCCTGCCAACACTGTACCTTAATTCAAGCATTTAGCCATCCTGGTATGTGCTTCCCACCACACTTACACAGACAAGGCTCTTTCAGCATCTTGTTAGAAAGGAGTTTCCTTGGCCAGTGTGTGAAGTTCTCCATTTCATCTGAGCATTGCACATGCTCCAGTTTCACTTCTTCTGATTTACCTGGCCTGGACTACACACAGTGCAGCAGTCACTGGTTACCTGAGCATCATGTTTACCATTTTTACACCACACCACTGCTGAAACACAATTATCTTGCAGCTGATTAATAGCTCATGTGCTGCTTATTACTCACTGATAGCAGAAATACTTTCAATTACTCCCTAACCACATGACCTTGCAATTTCATCCTGTTTCTATTACTTCAGTTCAAATTACCTTAGATGATTTCATCCCATGTTGGAGTCAAATTTTTTCCAGCTTTAAGACATCAATGAATTCACCTACTATTTACAACAGGGCAAAAAAGAAAATAGATGTAGAAAAGTGTCTCAGGCCCTTAGGTCTTATTTATCTCTCTAAAATTTTTGTCATTGCATAGAATTTTTCATCACTTCATAATTTATCTGCTATACTGCTGTGTACCACCTTTTCCAGCTAAACAACACTCCACATGACACAACACCAAACACATTCCTGGAGACCTTACAAATCAGCTATGCTGTGATCTCATTGCTGATAAGAGCTAAGATGAACAAGGTAACCAGGGTAATCTACCACAACAGGTCTTAATTAACTTGTTTGTTTTCTTTTATTATATTTCTTATGGTTTTACTTACCCTTTCAGGTGATAAACTCACAATCCTTGCACACATATTAATTCACTCATGGGAACAGTTGTTCCATGTGCTTTTAGGCTGTGTTTTCAGTTCTTGTTTTTTTTTTAATATGTGCATTATGTACAGCATTCCCCCATGTCCATATATGACTCCAGTTCTAGTAGGTTAAGTACAAAATCCTTGCTAGTAGTAATTTCACAGTTATTCCGGTTATATGCCAGTTCTTCCACTGAAGAACTGAGTAAAGTTTTTTACAGAGTAAAGCATAAGTATATTAAGAAAAACCACTTTTAAGGTATGCTACAAAGCTCTTTCATGAAGTTTTTTTCCAAAAAGAGTTATATTGCAGTTTTTTCATTTATAGAACTGAGAGATATTTCCAGTTTTAATTGTTGAGTTAGCTGAGAGATCATTCTTTCAAATTTGCTGAAATGTGACATTTTACACAGAAACACAGCAAGCTTATGGAGAAGTTTCTGAAGATCAGGAAAGATTTACATTTTCTCTCACACATAAATATAAATACAGAAAGAAAAATGCAAAAAAGCATAGATTTAATTCATTGAAAGTAACTGCATTTTGCTGAGGTTTACCCCAGTGAATTGCAGAGCTATGGATATAATAAATATTTTCACCTAGAGCTTGCAGCAATTTTTTTCTCCTGTAATTTATTTCCTTATGATATAAAGTCTGTAATTTGCTTGAGAGAGAGAATCCAATTACTCTCTAATTAAGAAAATTCATGTCCTTTGTTTAACTGGAAGGGATCCAGACTCATGTAGTTGGACGTTCTTTTTTGTCACCATTAACAAAAGAAAGAGTTCTTTATATTTTCAGGAAATAGCATCAATTATTTCTTCTAGATTTAATTCCTGGAAGGTGACCTAACAGATCTGGATGGACAGAGTACCAGGGGCAGTTTTACAACCTTGTACTTGTCTCCAGCTGTAGTCTCTATACATCATAAATATTGCAATTTGCATATCTAAGAGTTGCACTTTTTAAAATAAAGGGTTGCAGAGAGATCCTTGATCATCACATGAAGGCCAGACTTGCAGATGTCTGCAGAAATTTAACCTGATCTCAATTTGGGCTGGGAGTTATGCCTTGATATTAAAATTCTGACCTGCACATGCCCACTGGAAACTGTGTATATTGTGTCATTTGCCCATGTAAAATTTATGCATGCTTTTGAAATTCTCTGACTCTTAACTGCTGCTTGCTGAGGATGTACAATTTCTTCCTAAAGCTTGTTTCCATCCCCACGGGTTGGGACTTGAGAATATCTGGTAGACATTATTATTATTTATAAGCCTTAAAATCAAGGACTCCTCCTTTCCCCAGCCTTTTAGTAGCCATGATAAATTTGACTTCAGTTTTCTTATAAAGGGTTCACAGATTATATAGGGATCAATGTCTTCTAAAACTACCTAATAATCTTTCACAATTTCTGTTTTAAGCTAAAAGCGGGTGTGAGGGAAGAAATTCAGCTGATAAGGGAGGAGAAAAAAAATCATAATTCAAAAATTCAGAACAGCTAAATAGGTCATTCAAGTCTTATAATAATCTCCAGTATCCAGGAGCAGGTGATGACATTGGCAGTCAGGAATAGAAATTAAGAATACAGAACACTGACATTTTTTACAGAGCTTATAAGTCTCAAACACTGGATTGTCTCTAGCACAGCTGAGGCTCTATGGGGTAACCCATAAATGCATTACCACTTGTACAGAGGCAAAAATATATATGTGCATGTGAAGAACAGCTCTACAGTCTCAAAATATCTGTATTTTAAGCCACTCAAATACAGTGGCTTAAATACTGCTTAGAATCCTTTAAATAGTACTGAAGGTAATGACTGGTCCTCTCACTGTGGCAACAGCCCCTTCTCTGATCTCCCTTTGCATTAGCCAGTGCTGGCTAATGAATTATGATCACTCCAATTTGCCAGGCCAGGCATTCATTTAAAACCTCCTTCTGCAGTCTGCAGAAGGTGGCTTACCAGCAGATTTCATTGCAGTTTTGTTCTACTCACAGGAGGATGGGAGCCCACTCCCTGTGACCTCATCCAAAGCCATAAAAAGGCAGTGAACATATGACAGCAATATTTTCAGCCCTTTTCAAAAGTAACTCCTGTTTCTTCAAACCTATTGATGACAACCAAGGCCTGAGATCAAATTCCTTCACCTTTCCTGTACCCAGTGCTCTAGAAAGATTCTGTTGTCCACGGCCATTGAGAGATCTGCCTTAAGCTTTTTACAAGTCTACCAAAACCACAGCTTGTTAAATTACCTAGCAGGATTCCACGGGCTGCAATGATTCACAGTGTTACAGACACATGGAAATTTATCAGAGACATTGATATATCAACAGTTTCCTTCTGAAGTATGATTACCTAAAAGTCATTCAAACAGAAATTAGAATTCAGGAAGAGAAAAATATGACAAACATTTGTCAGAAAGTGCTTGCTAATCTGCTGCATGCAATGAAAAGTTATATGTTATATATGTTATATGTTATAGCAAAACAAAATGGCAATCAATGGACAACACCAAGAAAACAGGAAGCTGCAAAATGATAACCATTTCAGTGCCACTGAAAGTTTCCTAGTTTTTGAGGACTTGTAGCAAAAGTAAAGGCTTCTAAAACCCAGACTTCCATATAACTGAAAACATTATTACGTTGGAATATAAGGAGGACAAGTTGGAGCAAACTGTTCTTTTTCAAGGCTGGGATAACAGCAGGATGAGAGGGCACATAGAAAGGCTGCTCAAATTTAGGAGGAGTGCCCCTCTGTGTACAAGCTCTGTAGTGAACAGGTGGAAATGAGGTGGACAGGACTGCTACAGATATTTTCTGTACATTTTCTGTTCGTGTTCCAAACGAGGCACACTGGAAGCGAAAGGAGCTGCACTCTCCCTATGCACTTCCAGAGCAATTCCACGTTTAAGACACCAGCAGGAACAATCATGCCTAATGTTCCAGGGCTCAGAAAAAAGAAAGTCCTGTTTTCTGGAGCGCA
Source organism: Tychaedon coryphoeus (assembly GCA_013398595.1). Classification (NCBI taxonomy): domain Eukaryota; kingdom Metazoa; phylum Chordata; class Aves; order Passeriformes; family Muscicapidae; genus Tychaedon; species Tychaedon coryphoeus. The sequence goes on along the minus strand of WBND01000232.1, from coordinate 1,137,116 downwards.
GTTCTCCACGCCTCTCACACACAGGGACAAGCAAAATGCTTCTGCACGCATTTCAAGACTGCTGCATTATCACCACTCCTGCAATGAGACACCACAAAACCCACTTTTGCCCAAAGGCTTTACCAGGGTGAGGAAGGACTGAGCACAGCAGGAGCCTGGCCAATAGCCAGGAGGTTAAAATGCTGCCTCAGTTCCAAATTCCAGTTTGGCTTGCTGCAATGCTGTAAAATCTGCTTTAGCTGCCAAGGAACTTCCAGCGAGGTGGGAACTTTACCCAAGGACCACGAGATGGCACCACAAGAAGCCAGAAAACCTGTTCAGTTATCTGCAGCTCGGATCTTGCCCGTTTATATAATTAATAAAGCAATTGAGCAGGACTGTTTCTTCTTCAGGCAGTCCTAGAGAGATTACAAATGGATCTCTGCTAAGTGACTTTTTTATTCCTCTAAGCTGAGCAGACAGTGTTTAGACTGATCCATTTCAAACAGCTGTTTAATGCTGTGCTGAAACAGACACAACATAAATCAATATTTTAAAAGGTGATAAGTGCCCACAGGTATCCAATTTCAAGGTAATTTTAATCACATTTAGGGACACACATCTCACAGGCTGGCTCACTGAGTTTTCCTGCAATGATGCCTGTTTCCTCCCACAGCACTGTTCAACTCCTCTGCCTACCCCAGAGAAAAAATGAATTTCTAGGGTCCTTGTCAAGAGAAGAGAATGATGGCCAGTATTTTCTGATGTCAGTCTGGCCAAGACTCTGGCTCAGGGTTCCAGCCATCACATATCTGACTTTTTCTGCATAAGGAAGATTTATACCATGGCACATGGGCACTGCATGCTGGCACAGGCTGAGCAGCCCCAACCTCCAGCACAGCACAGTCTGTGCAGTGCATGCTCTCAGCCACAAAACATGGAATTCCAGCAGAACCCCCAGGTATTTTTTATGCCCAGAAGTGATGGAGTGCCTCTGGCCACTGTCATTCACATCCCTTAGAGTATAATGGTGTTTCACCCTCCTGCTTCCTATCAGGAAGAACATTCCTTGGTTTTCCCTGTGGATTGGAAAGCCATGAAATGGTATCATGGCATGGCACAAACTGCTTTGTGTACTTCTCAACTCAGCCTGCAGTGATCACCAAGGAAAAGACTTCAAATCCAGAACCTTTTGACAAAATACCTTTAAAAATACACTTCCAAATGAGCTTTTCTATTTGTCTGAACAAATATGGCACTCGTGCATCACCCCCCAAAATATGTTTAGCCCTCAGACAGCAGGAAGTCCTCAATACTGTGATTTAAATCAAACTGATCTTCTGACTTCTATCATATTCTAGTCTAAGAATAAAGGCCTCTGGTTTAATTATTTTAATTGTTTTTAAAAATACACATTCATTGGGAATTCAGCCAAATACAATATTTGTTTTCTTATATCATCATTCTGCTGATACAACCCAACTAATCAGATTTGATTTTCATATTAAGCTATGTACTGGGCTGATACCATAAAAGTATTTTTTTGAAGTTTCAGATCTCTTTTCTAATTAAAACTCTGCAATGCTGGTTCCTGCTGCTGTTCAATAAAATTTCTTTGCAAATTTGCAATCTGATATCAAATTCCTGCAGCTCACAGGACAACTCCACCACCCTATAATCTGCTCAAAAATGGCTTCATGCCCTGGAATCAAAGGTCCATATGACTTCTTAGAAAAAAAAATAATTTAAAATAAATTGTTCAGAATCCCTAAAAGCAGTTAATATTTTAGCTGAAGTTGGTCAGACAAAATGCTAAAATTGCAGCCAAAGGTGGCTATGGCTGTATGCATCCTTCCCAACCTATTTTTCTTAAGCAATTTGACCTAAAATTAATGCACTTGCAAAAACAATATGGGTCAGACATCTCCAGCCTAGGACTTTATTTAGCAACCCAAATAAGCTGGGCTTTTCATTCGTTCTCCAAGTGTGCCAAATCATTCTGCATCAACTTGATTGTGTTATCAATGCAGACTGCCAGCATGATTCAGACAAGCCTTATGTTGCATATCATAGCTGCAGTTTGAAAACAATTAGCAGCTGCTGTTTTTTATGTATGAATGAGGTTTAGTCCTGCCAAATTTACTGTTTTAGAAGAAAGCAGCATAAAATGCCTCATAGACATATGCTTGCCCAACTTCTTAACACAGTTATAGAACATAGCAGGAATAGTGATGAAATATTAAAGTGTATGAAACATTGTCCTTTTTTTTTATTTTTAGGTTTCACAAAATATGAACATGGCAGATCAGTGAAACAACCTACCTAGAAAATAAATGTAAACATGCCTTACACAACCTATTACTGGCATCTTTTGTCCTTTGGACTCCAGTCATTCCATTATCTATATATATATATATGCATATATATATATAATATATTATAATTTGGAACTTGAAATATTAATAACATAAAAATTTAATAATAATAAAAAATAAACTGAAATTGGATTTGACTTTTCAAGTGAATATTTAGATATGTTTATTAGCTTTTCTTTTTTATTATCATTTTGATGTTCTCAGGTAACAAAAAGGAAACCCTAGCTGAACAGATATGGTATAACTTTATATATTGTCCATCAGGTCTTTCCCTTGCTTTGCCACTTTTCTAATATGAATAATCTATTTTAAATCCATTACGATGTTTTCTGGTTGAAAAACACTGTAACACTAAGAAAAGCTTAAAATAAAACAGTAGTACTCCAGGGCAGTCACAGAATCAAAACTTCTACTTACTTCTACTTACTTCTACTTACTCACACACAAAAAAAGGAAAAAAAAATATTTTTCATTGGAAAATTAAAATATTCAGAAACTACTGAATCTTGAAACTACTAAATATTAAAGTACTGAAACTGAGTAGTAAAAAATAAAGAATGACAAAGAAAGAAATAGGAAGAGAGCATTTTTAGCAAACATTTAATTTTTATCCTTGGTTTACCCTTGAGCAGAATCTAAACACGTATTTCCCAACAGATACCAATGGAGTTACCAAATGATCTTATACAAGGAGCCAAGATCACCCTGTGGTTCTGCAAGAGAAAACAGATAAAGGTTATAAGAATGCCATCACTTAAAACATAAGAAAATGCAGCTGGTTTACATATTTAGAAAAGCAGCGTAAAAATCAGCCATGGATTAATTTATGTCATGTGAGACAAAAAACTACAAGAGAAATGACTGAATGACAGCATAAGCATCTGTATTTTTGCTTGCACTGTTCTGTGTTTATTAAACACTTTTCAAAATCTTTAGCTTCTGCTGCTGTTGACTGCAAGCAGCATTTCCACAAGACTTAGACAGACTAACAGCTTGTGTAGGTATTTGAAAATATGGGATACATAACCTTAGCTCCAAGTAATGGAAACTCATATCTCCAGAGATTTCTAAAATCCTGTGCTGCTAAAAACACAGTCAACCCATTCTGCATTTTCTTTAGTCTCCTGTGGATCAAATATTCTACTTTCATAGGAATGCATATACAAATTTGTCAATAATGATTAAGTCTTTAGCTGACACTAATTAGTTTCAACCATCTATGTGCTCAGCAGGCCCGACCTACTTCACAGTTCTGCTTCATTAGTGTTGGCAACTTAAAACAATATCAGTAAAAATTATACTGACCAACAGTGACCAACCACTCAGGGCAGGTGCCACTGATTTTAATAAGAACCACAGTAAAACCCCAAAGGCATAGAGGGAGGTAATGCAGTGACAAAGTCATCTCCCACCAGCAAAAACAACAGCAACAAAAGGGAAAAACAAAACTCCAGTCAATTCATTTAGCACAGGCCTGTGCTGCTGTGCTGTGAAATACCAACCCCACAGAGGGAGCTCAGACTTAAGCACAGACTCAGAAGCAATTTGAAAGCTTTGTACTTCAAGGATATCAATTTAGTCAGTCACTGGGGAGCAGAAGTATAGCTCAGGATAAATTTGGAACTGTGCAGGAAAACATTTGGATAAGCAGAAAAAGGGGAGAGGAAGAGTCAACACCAGCAGCGTCCAAAGAAACTTGGCAAATGCACATTCTCAGCATGATGGCACTGAATGCACAACTCCAAACTCTTCATGTGGTGGAACCCCATAGAAAGTAAATTAAGCCATAGGTTTTGCATGTTTGATATGCCTTGAGACACTGTCAATGCAAAACAGTTTTTATATGCAGAAGCTATTACCCTCAGTAGCATATCTATTTACCACGATGTAAAACATGTTACCACAGCTATGAACATAAGAAACATAAAACCATGTCCCTTGACACCTTGAAGTTTTAGGATACATAAGTATTTAAGAATTCATTAGAAGCTAAAGCTAGGCTGCAGCTGGAATAGTCATGGGTATTTTGTACCAAACATGTTTTTTCCCCACTAGAACATTCAGCACATCTTCTAACAGGACAGTCAGATTTAATACTCATGGTGGTTGTGTTGCACACATGTAACCAAGTCTTCCAACAGCACTTTGACAGATGCTGAAGTTCTCTCAAATATCTAAACTACCTTCTTTTATGCAAGACTTAAAACCTGTAGTAACAGAATCATTAGTCTTAGCACCACCACACTTGAAGAAAGAAATTCCATTTTTTAAGAATGTATAAGAAACATAAAAGCTTTCAGATCTCTATTGGATGCTTTTGCAAAGGAAAAAACCCAAACAAAACCAAAAAATCAATATCACACCCCCCCATTTTCTGCTGATCTCACCCCTCATTCCCACTCCCCAGTCAATCCCATCACTTACACTGCTACAGCTCTTTGTGTCATTGTGGAACAAATGACATGGATTAACAACAGTGCTGTAAAAGACAGCTTTTCCTTTTAACAGAATGATTCCCCTAACTTGTGTTTCCACAAGTGAGGAGGCTGAGTGGGCCAGAGCAAGGAACTAGGGCAGGGAAGAAGCAGCATGGCAGGGGCTAAACTTGCACTGTCTGCTTGTGAAACTGTTTTAATGAATGTGTATGACTTCTTTAAAACATGAAACAGATCATTGCAACTGAGAGATCAGATATTTTCTGTACTGTCCTCTGCAAATGAAACTTATTTAGTCTTATTTGATTTGCATAAATTAGTACTTAGAAAAGATCAGATCCTCAGTAGGGATATAACAAAAGTAATCAGCTTTTGTCTGGCATCCCTGGAATTAGAGATTTACAGCAACTGAGAACCTCCTCTAAGAAGACAGACTGTGTTGACACTAAACAACACAAACATTATCAAACAAGCATAGAGTTTCTATTAGTTCAGAGGAAGATGCCTAATTTTTTACTTCTTTATAGATTCAAGTGAACCATTTTCTCATTCAAACAAAATTTTTATTACAGGAGAAGTCCAGGGAAATTTTTCAGCTCACTTTCTAACTTTGGTGCCATGCAAAATTCATTTACAAATGAAGGTACTGCAGACTGCAGGGAAACTGAAACAGATGGCCAGTCTGCAGGACCACAGGAAGGTATGACACACTTAAAGAGCTCATTTGTAAAAGCCACTTTGAAAAGCACCCCGTCTGCAGGAAACTAATAGACCAGTGAGAATTTCTTGTCATGATAAAAAGTTTTTAGCTGTATGTCCTTGTCTAGTTTTCTTTCACAGATGGATTTCTGTAAAAGTCAGACTGACCATAATAGAACAGTCATAACAAAGCAAGGCTGGCTGCTCTGGGCAGGTAATAGTAAATACAGTGGTACTGTGAGTCATTTTCCCCAGAACTGGCATGTGAAGCTCAACAGAGTTCTTTCTCTGTCATTATTCTGGTGAAAAGGCACACATCCCCAACTGGTGAGTGCAGGAAAAGGGCAGTGAGCAGGGGAACACTATCCACAGACTCTTTTATTACCATGGAATACTAGGGAATGCATTCAAGTTGAGTTTGCATTGTTGCTAATGTTAAAAACCTTAGCATTTTGCCTGGAACATGAAAATATTTTATCTGAGATCACTGACATAGAAGCACAAATCTGGAGCCTCATTATGGTGTCCTAATAGTCCCTTTCCACAACATAAACATCCCTCACATGAGTTTAAAAATGTGACCATGCAACAGATAGGAACCAGGATTGCATATACTGGGCTAGAAAAGAATGGCAAAGAGAAGAGGAGTTCTTCAAAGAAAAGAGGGTTTAACAAAATTCACATTACTTTATTGGATCAATGAATAAACACATATGCAGCTCACTGGGTGAGACCTAACTCAGAGAAAAACCACGAGAACTCAGAGAAATACCTTGAAAAAAACAAGGAAGTGGTTATTAGCTCAGAAACACCATAGCACTGTGCCCACTGTGAAGGGTCCTGCACTGCCAGAGGACCAGCCTGCACCCCAAACCAATCACTCTGAGGGCTGGCAGAGCACTTAAAACACCTGGACCTTTCATTTCCAAAAACAGGCTTCTCAACCTTTTTTCAAGCTGTGAAATGGCTCAGCTATTTCTAAACGCCACTGAACCAAATCCAGTGGCAGGTGTAGGGAGACACTGTGACAGTAACCTTCACCATCTCCTCCCGACTGTGTTTGGCTTTTCTTTTTTCCTCTCAACAAGGCTTAATCTCACTGTCTGGCTGAACATTAATCTGCTTTCACCAAGTCCCCAACTAATGCCTGCTGCATTAATACACTGCAAATCCTCAAGGTATAAATTACACACAATGCAGTATAAAAGGAAAGCATAGGGCTTTCCTCTCACTACAGCTGTTACTTCTAGGAAGACAAGGAGAATACAGGTAAGTTTTCATCAGATCTTGATGTAGAAATCTTTCTCTTTATATATTGCAAACACTAAAAGTAATTAATTGCTGCTGAAAAATACATTATACTTTGTTCTTTCTCTCTCTTGCTTCTTTGTCCTTACAGACAGGATACATTCTCTCTACAGAAACTTAGACAAAAATATTTATTTTTATATGGTATATGGTATTCTGCTATTATTATAATTCTGCAAAGATTGCTGACATGCCATTTCAGCTGCTTAGGAAAATCAAACTCCTTTATCAGTAAACATAAGGAGGATCCATCTAATGTCTGTTCTTACTGACGATTCTGAACACTTGCTGTTATGGACCCACTTGGGGATAATGCAGAGACTCAATTTCCCCCTGCTTCTCTATTTCCTGTTGAAAATAACTATGCATTTCTCCAGTACAGATATTTTTTTTTCTTTATAGACAGGATGAAGACACTTAATTGTTACGTGCTGTTACTTTGCTGGAAAGCAATTTGCTGCAACAGCTGCCAGCTCACCAACATTACCATAGCTGTGGAAAGAGAAGAATGTGAGTTCTGTATCACAGTGAATGCCACGTGGTGCTCAGGATACTGCTTCACAAGGGTGAGACTCGATTTCAGGCACCAGAATTAAGCATTTCAAGTGATGCCTGGATGACCCATTCCTGCAGCCCGTGGCAAGCACAGAGACAGGATGAGAAAGAGCAGGCTGAATAACTGCTGTACATACACAGCCAGTCTGAAGCACAGACACAAGGGTGAAATATCATAGTAAAATTCAGTTAATTAACTGGCTGCATGCATTATGTTCATGTTGTATAACCAGATTTAGAAAAATTACAGTCTGGATCTCTGCTTTGTGCTCAATTTGTGGTTGCAAGCAGATACAATAAAGCAGCCATTATTCCTCTGCTCTTTCAAATAATTTGAAGAATCAAGCAATTGATCTGAAAGATTGTCTGGTGATGGTATGACACAAATTTGCCATATCAGTCCTCCTGAAAAGGGAAATTTAAAGATCTAAGTGAAATTAGAAGAGTCAGACCCAATGCTTTTGATCTCAGTAGGATTTTTCCATTTTATAAAAAATTTGAAATCTAACCCATAACAAATTTTATTTTTTTTTTTTATTTCCTTCTTCTAATTTCAGGATCCAGTCTATAAATATCCACCAGTATCAACTGCTCAGCAGACCTGTACCTTCAAGGAGGTTGTGTATGAAACAGTGAAGATCCCTGGCTGTGGTGACCATCCTGAATCTTTTTATTCATACCCAGTAGCTACAGAATGTCACTGTGACAGCTGTGACACTGACACCACTGACTGCACTGTGAGGGGACTGGGGCCATCCTACTGTTCCTTCAGCCAGAATGGAAGTAACCAGTGAAGGGAGCTGGAAACAGCAGTTTGGCTTTAAATGTTCCCTGCTAAGTAAAGGTACTGTTCAGGTTTAAATTGAAAACACCAGGCTATGGAATTTAGAAACTGCCAAGATTGAAACAAAGATTTTTAAGGCCAAAATGAAGAGCTACTGACTAAACTCCTCTTTAGGCCTTTCTTACTTAACCTATTAGTTGCCTTAAAATCATTTCAATAGGTCAATAAAAAATGCTGCTTCCAATTTCTTCTGCCCTTCCCCCCTCTTCCTCTTTATCACAACTTCATTATTTATATTTCTGTATTTCCACTGCCTGGTTCACATAGGTTATTCTATGCTATTCTGTGCTTTCAAAAAGGTCTTTCAAAAGATTCAGCTCTTTATTATGTCCTGCTTTTCATCTCTCCTAAGACTACACTTATTTTAAAAAGCCTTGCTGCTGGTTGTAGTTCTATTAGCTGGATTGTAAACCTCTCTCAGCTAAGATCCTGACTGATTTTGCTTTGCATTATGTTTCATATAGTCATTATGCTCTGCCAATAATAGCAGCATGTATATTTAAGAGCCAAAACCTATGTTCAAATGTTGAATGCCACCTGAATTCTTGTACTTTCTCAGCAAGGCTTGTTAGCTCAGCCTCGTTGTCACAGCAACACAAGTAACACGAACTCTGGTTTGTACCTGGTTAACTTGAAGAAATCATCATCTCTCTGTTTTCACCTGAGTGCAAAACGTAGTAAAGAGAAATTTTATCATTATTTAACATTATTTAGGGATGAATCTAGGGCACCTGACCCCAGTAGTGCAAACATGGTGTGATAATGTGCCTTGAGAGAATTCCCTTCAGAGAATGGAAGTTCACAGAACTCTGCAGCAACCTGACTCTGCAAACACCAGTATGAAGTGAGCTGGAGGACTGGCTGAATCAGAATGGGAAATTACCTCACGTTATTGAGAAAATTACATGAAGCCTACAGAATGAAATCCAGTGGGGAAAATGAGAATGCTCCATTCTTCATCAGGAAAACCACCTGCATGGGCACAGAATGGAAACAATGGATTCAGCAGCAGCGTGGCACTGCAGGCTTGGTGGTGCACAGCAAAGTGAGAGCCAGAAGCATCCCAGCACTGCAGAAAAGTGGGAATGCAAGGAGCAGAGCCTGCAAGACACAACCTACCTCCACCACTCAGCTCTGCATGGTAGGGCCTTGGCTGAGTGGTTATTTCTGACAGAACTTCAGCGCCTTGGAAAACTGGAGAAAACTGACAGAAGAATAATGAGAATGGAGAGGGGCCTAAAAAAAAAACCTCTTAGGAGAAAAAGATTTAAATAAATTTGGTTGTTTTGCTTAGGGGAGGGGAACACTTAGGGGGAATATTAGCAGAACATTTTACATGCTTGAAGACTGTTAGACAGAAAAGAACAGTCAGTTCTCCATGTCCAAAGAGAGCAGAACAACTGATGAAAGATTCAGAGTAGTCACAAGCAAATCTTCTGAAAGCTGCAGATGACTAGACACTGCTTTTGTGACCCTTACAGACATGTCTATTTAAAGAGAATTTGCCTGTTACTCTGAATCTGTCTTGTAATAGATAATAGATATTATAACTTATGTAGTTTTTAGCTTTTTTACCAAAAGGTATTAATTCTCTTGATTTTATTTATAAGATTTATATGCATGTACATTTTCTTTGATCTAGTGATGCTTTAAGAGTGGTAAAGTAATAGATAAATCACATTGGGTCTCATTCATTTCAGTTTTAAACATGAGTAAATTTAAGTTAAAACTAAGCATATTATTAATATCACCAATTATTCCTTTCTAAATGAGAGAATTTTGAATTACAATTGCAAAACAAAGTAGCTTGTAATAAAAAAGTATGTAAAAAATTATGTTTTCAAAATAGATCTGTACTGTCTCTTGTGTATTTTCAAATAAAAATAATTTTATTGCACTTCTGTTATGAGTCTTAATAAGCTAATTTTAAAACTCAAGAGTCCGCCTGACAACTATATTATGTTTTAAATTGCATGTTTTTTTCTTCCTCTCATAGTCTTTTCCCATTTAACTAGTACACCCACCAGAGCCATATAGGCATTATATGGCCAAATCACACCAAAAAAGATCACATTTTAGCCTGATACAGTAAAATGATAGTGAAATATTACATAGTTGCAATGTAAGAGTAGTGTGGGTAAGAATAATGATTATCCTTAACATTTTATTTAAATTATAGACATTAGAACCTGTCCACAGGTGTGTCCACATCTGTCACAAATTAGATTGCGTGTGAAAACAAAAATCACACGGGTCTCATTTCATCCATCAGACAAATGCACCACACATTTTCATTTTGCAAACAGAACTGTGCAGAACCTCGAATTGAAAACTGCCACTGAGTCAAAAGTGTACTGAGGTGTCATGGTGTGCTGGTTTGGGCTGGGGCAGAGTTAATTTTCTTTGCAGTGGCTGGTGCAGGGCTGTGTTTGGATTTGTGCTGAGCACAGGGTTGATAACACAGAGATGTTTTTGTTGCTGCTGAGCAGGGCTTGCACAGAGCCAAGGCATTCTGTGCTTTTTGTAAAGGCAGGCTGGTGAGGGAGCTGGGGAGGGGACACAGCCAGGACAGGTGACCCCAGCTGACCAAAGGAGATTCCAGACCATGGGATGTCATGGCCAGTGTATGAAGTAGGGGGTGAAGGAAGAAGAGGGACATTTGAAGGGATGGTGTTTGTCTTCCCAAAGGTCGCAGGTTGAGATAAGAACAATTTACTGGAAACAGCAATGAGATAAGAAAACGAACAGTAACAATATTGATCAGAAAAGGTTTAAGAAAAGAGATTATTCACACAAACAAAATCCCTGCTTGTAATAATAGACATTATCAGATGGCCCCTGTATCCTACTCTCAAGTCAAATCCATCCCAAATCATGTCAACAATTACCTGTTGCTCTACAGACTGATGGCAAATATTTCACTGTCAGTACTTTCAGCAATTCTTAAAGAAGGCTGGCCAGACTTGAAGATATATTAGTCTACATGTGATAGTTTGTAAGACAGACTTTATCTTTTTAAAGTTCAGTTTCCATTGATTACCAAATAATTTCATTAAACTTATTTTTACATCAGTGTTTCTGCAAAGTTTAATGAAGGTACACGTGAGCCATGAATATCAGTACAGTCTGACATCCAAATCTGCTTATTATCATTTAAGAAAAATATTTAAGAGGTCATTTTTGTGCTTGTTGTCTAGATCTGTCAAGATGAAGAAATGGGAACTCTGTCAAAAGGTGAAAGTCTCAGTATGAAATGCTACTCCAAAAAGTAAATTGGTGGATAAGCTTCTTGAAATGTTTCTAATACAGCCAGAAGTAGATTTTGAAAGCTCCTACCATGGGCCTAACATTTTTTATTGAAATCAATAGGTAAAATATTTTCCAACTTGAACAGAACCAGTCTGCCAACAGTGAATTTTTCCAAAACTGCATGTTAATTCTATTTTTAATGTCATGTTCTGCAAAAAGACCTTAGAATATGCCAGACTTTAGCCACCAGCCTGCAAAATCTAATCTTAGAAGTGGTAAAAATTAAAATGGACCAAACTATTTACTTCTTTTTAAGCAAAACTCTCTCTTTTCTTGCATGAGCCTGAAAGAAGCAAACCTGGAAAACTTTAATGTATAACCCCCCTGGTGAAGGAACACAGCACAGAGGCAATACGTAGTGTTGGACTGTCCCTCTGAGAGGGCCACTTGATGCAGGATTCTCTGTGTTGCAATTAATTAAGTCCAGAACGCCCAGATGTATGGTTAAACTGCACAGAGATCATTCAGCTCAGCTGCCACATCTGTGGGCAAATTAATTCTCCCTGCCATTCATTATGCAGACAGTCTGACCTTGGTCAGAGGAGTGTCCGTGCCAGTCGTGCTTGAAGCTCTCCAGATGCCAGGATGGGAACATGGAGTGCAGCAGCAGCATTCAGAGTCCTCCCAAGGAAATGACCTCTTAATCCCAATGCCTTTTTATGTGGAAAGCACAGCCTGATTTTACAGACAGACAAGGAAACACGCATTCCTCACCTTGAAACCATTAATAAAGCATCAACGTAATTAGCATCACCACACTCTTGCCAGTGCTCAGCTGTTATTCCCAGCCAAAATAAATCACTCCTCCTGGCTTAAAACAGACCTGCACTTGCTTTTTAAATTTCCCATATAACTGGGCTCACTGTATTTTTTACCATAAGCAAGAAATATAAACGTCTTCTCCCTGTACTAACCCAACTGATGAATGAATAAGAACCGACAAGTAATTCACAAATCCTCAGACAAATGCAGCCTGAAACAGAGGTAATTACATAAGGTGGGAAACAGGAATGTCAGCACTCTGGCTTGCAGATGCCAGCTTGGGGCTGCACTTAGCTTGGACTGTTTAAATGGCAAGGGGAAAAGCAGTTCAGCGTGGTGTTCACATGCTGTGCTCCTCTTTAACCTTCCCAACTCAGCTAGGGCATTTAGTTTTGTCAGTGTGCAATATTTAGCCACATACTTTATTTTCATTTAAAAAATACAACTGGCATCTTAGTTGAAATTAAAAAAAAAAAAAACAAAAAGCCTGAAAAAAATAGCTAAACAGCTAACCTGAAAAATTCATTTGGAGAGGGCAGCCTTGGGATTAGTGAGTGGCTCCCCTCCACTCGGGCAATGGGATCTATAAAATTTTTCTAGGTCTCTCATGTTTCTCTTCAATTTATGTTATTAACATTAGCTCTCAGAGCCTTGGTCTGTCAGCATGACTTATGCTGATAGACATTACAGCAGCTCACAAGGCTACAGTCTGGGAAATAGAGCAAACGAGACCGGAGCGGGGTTAGACAAAGGACATTCTTTCAAGAAATCAAATGTCAGTGTTTCATTCTGTGTGGGTGGGGAAGGCAAAGAATTAACTACCTATGCTTCACAGCCATTAACCATTAGACCTCTTAATTCACTGAAAAAGTATGGGAGGTGGGTCAGATATATTTCTTGCACTGTGTTATTCTCTGTGAAACAGACATCATATATAAACATTCTGTGTGGAAAAAGTAAAGCAAACTATGCATCTCATATGGTTGGATTACATTCAGCTGTAGTTGCATTCACTAAATAATGCTATAGACAGATGTATTATTCAGTTGGGATATGAGTCTAAGGCCTAAAATATGTCATTCTGTAAAATGAAAATATTCAAGACATATAAATTAATCTAGCGTTATCCAATGGTTTGTAACAAACCTTTGAACAACTTAACCAATCGAGTTTTCCTCTTCCTTCATGTGTTTACATTTAAAGATTCATTCAAAAATTATCTTCCCTTTCATGAGCTCGCTCTTTCATTATACAATATTGGCAAGACTTGATGCTTTTGTGAATGCTGTGGAAAATAACAATCAAAATAATATGATAACAGAGAAAAATCTTCAGAAGTTAGCACGAAAATTTTTAGTTCAGACTCTGTAAAAATTTATGTCACAGTGAAGCAATGGGTTATGTATCAGGATTATGCCCCAAATAGGCATTTAGAATCACCAACAGCTAAGTAACACAAATCAGGGTATGCACTTTATCCAACCCAGTGACTGAGAAATAACACAGACAACTTGAAATTAATTCTGCTCCCAGTTCCAAAAAGTACCCAAGACAGCTCTGCCCAGCATGGATCTGGCCCAATGAATTAAATTTCTTTCCTATATGATTTCTCCTTTTGGAGAAATACCTTAATCTTGATGAGAATTCTGAAGTGAGCTAATGCCTCAGATGGGAAGATTGATTTGCACCGTGGGTGTGAACAGACACAAACTTTACCTCACTGCCTTTGTTTACACAATCTAGCCTTAAGACAAGTAGATCCTGATCTACAAGTATCTGGATGTATCATATACTTGGATTATTATGTCTGGAACTCAAAATCACTTTACACTGTGGTGCTCAGTTCAGGGACAATGTAAAAGCTTAACCAAATCACTGTCTGTGCACAGTCTGGTTAGTCAGTATTGGTTATTCAGCCAGTACAACACATGGGCTGCCATTTTATTTAGCATTTCTCTAAGCAGAGTGCAGAAATTACCTTGTCAAATTCCAACACCCAGCTAATAAATTCATAGAAATAATGAAGCTGTAGTACTTTGACAAAGACTCAGTTTGCCCCAAAACAAGCCCCAGTCACCACTTCTAAGAACAAGCACTGTAATTAATGGAAAATATGTTTGTCTGGAGTGGTACTCTCAAAGAATATTTATTTTCATCTATTTAACACTATATTTATTTTAAGATTAGGATAGCCATTTAATTTTGCTTGCACTGTGTAGACCAATGTTGCTTTAATAATAAAATTAATTTTTTAAATATAGCACAAGAGGAAGTCTGAAAATGAACATTATATCATAATTAGTAACCCCTAAATATGAATTTCAATGCTTCAGGGGCTAAATATTCAAGGGATTGTGATGCCCTTAAATAATTCAGTCTACATCCTTCCAGTAGATATCTGAGCCATTAAATATTCACAAACACTTTGAAGACGGGAATAGTGTCAGATCTCAAATTAGAAAATTTCCCTTTAATGTCATTCTTACCTTAATTTCTGCCATCTTATTTCAGGTTATTTGCCACATCTCTAATTAGGCAATACTGATAGCACAAAAAAAGGATCTTCTCTTTATAACTCAGGGTGTCATATGAAAGAAACCAGCAACTCTGCTTTTGATTTACAACCATTGCCTTCAAAATAGGGAAAGTGACCTGCCCAAGGATATGGCAATCAGTAACAGAGACTTCAGAATCTCTCAGCTTCTTGCTCTAGCAAAGCAACAGGAAAACACAATCTGAAGCATTATGAAATGGGTAATATTACTATACCACACCAGTCAGGCAAATCTCACTGCCCTTTCACTCCCTTCACTAATGCTCAGGATTTCAGGCTGTGTAACTCTCTTTAAGACATCTGGTCAAAAACAACAATGAAAAAAAAAAAACCACCAAAATTAATGGGGTATTTTAAATTTCTGTTTGTAAGTTTTAATAGAACAGCTGCTTTCATTTTCCTTTTCCTGTCCTTACCACTAGCAGAGAGACATTCTTGCACTTTTTGACCATGGCATTGCTAGCAACTTCCATCTGCTTCACATAAAGTCTTCTGAAGAGCAATTCTGGTCAGTTTTTAATTCTTCTGCTTAAGATGGTGAATGGATGTTTTTGAAAATACCTTGGACCTAATTGCACAATGGCATGTGTCCTTTTTAAAAGTCCTAAGCTGAAGGATATACACCAAAAGCTAGTTACTACACCACACAACTATGAAATGCTCACATTCTGCAGTGAAGAAGATGACATAAATATCTTCTGAACAACTCACAACTCTTGTTCTCTTTGGAAAAATCTGTTATAGGAGTAAGTCCATCCTGCTCAGAAAAAGGTACAGTAAAGTCTGGAAAATGCTATCACTGGTAATTTTAAATGTTGCTTGCTTTAGCTGGCTTTTCACTTCTGCTGAGCACAAAACTGAGTCTACTTTACTACTGTCTGGTTTAAAAAACCACAAAAAAATAGAATTAAATTGATATTGTGAACTCATAACTGAACATGTGAGTAGTGACACAAAGTTTGCTTTCAATGTAGAAGAAAATAATGTTTCCCCTTTTACCTCTTTAGCTCAGTCAGCTTTTAGTGTTTCTTGAGCTCAGTGTTTTGATTTCCAATAATGTTTTTCTTTGCCTGAATGAGGATGTCCTTTATGTGGTACCTGCACTTAGGTAAAATTCATTGGGAAACCAAGGCCAGACAGATTTTCCTGGAGAACACTTGAGTTTCCAAAACAAATTACATGTAATTCATTGTGAGCAATACTTTCAGGAACTCAGCTGTAGTTATCTAAATTAAAATCTCCACAAGTCAGGTTTCCTAAGTCTCATTTAGCCTTTAGTACACAAATTTGTCCCCAGCAGCACAGCAGAATGAGCCACAGTCCAAGTAACAGCTGCCTGAGTTCAGACCTGAAATTCCACCTAACTTGTAAGACTAAATTCGCAATTCTTTTATAAAACAAACTCTAAATCACAATCAGGCTTTTCAGCACAAGAGCCCTGTGTGGCATTGAGGATGGCAATGAATTACTGCAAACCAAAGCTCCTATAATTAGGTTTTTGGGGGTGCATCCCCCCACCTTTCCCTTTCTGCAGGCTGCTCGACACGCCCAGGAATTCTTGTTAGGCCTGGATTAATGGTTTCTGGGCAATTAAGCTCCCTCAAGCTTATCAGTGAGTTCCCAGAAATTTCTATTGCCTAAGGAACGTCTGCTGTCAAACAGAACAAGGCCTTGAAGCCCTGAAACATGACTTGCCTGAGCCACAGCCAGACTGAGCCAATACCAATGCAACTTACTTCCTTCTGAGGAAAAATTCCAGTGATTGCCAGCTTGGCTTGTGGCCAGGATGGGACTGGCAGATGGCTAAAGCCAGGTGACTTGCCAGCCATAAGCAGCAGCCCTGGGAAGCCCTCTGAGCTTTTGGGGAGCACCGTGGATTGTTGTATTGCTGTGGTTTTTCCTCCTCTCTCGGGTCCCCTAGCTAGCTCTGGACCAGAGGAGGATGGAAATCTGGACAAAGGTAAAAAAATCAAGCCTCCTTGATTTCCCTGGGATAATGTCCAGCAGTTTATTCACAAGCCAATTTCACAAACCCCAGGCAAATCATTATTTTCAGTGCAATACAACATCTCCCCTTTTTGTTTAAGACCACAATGGGCTGTGCTGGCATCTCCCTCTGAAAGGGAAGCCTCCCAGAATTTGCCAGCCCTCAAATTTGGGATACTCAGAGGGACCTTCAACACAAGGAGGGCTTTGGCTGATACCCCACTCCTCAAGCTGAACCCTTTGTCCAGTGAGGCAAAAGCAACCAACATATTTCACTGAACTGTAGGTGAACTTTACAGGCACACCTTTATACATAGCAAGTGTACATAACAAGTGCAGAGTAAATGTTGCCTTCTCAGGTCCACAGTTAAAATTACTCTTGAGCTCATATAAACCCTCATTAATTGCTCTGCAAATATTAAATTAGTCAGTGATTAAGTGCTGCTAAATCCTTTAGAAATAAATTGTTGACCGAGTGTAGGGCTGAGTTTGGGCTCAGCTTCACCAGGTTGGAAAGCAAGAGCTCCACTGTGAGCCTGGTAACTCAATGAGAGGGTTTCCCTTACCCTCTCACACCCTTACCCCTTTTGTGCCATCCATTCTAGATGGATTCCAAGCAGATTTCCCTTTGTGTGCCTCACCTCTGCAGTAATGGAGTGAGCCATGTGCTGAACTTTGTTAACAGTGTTGCTTCTGCATATTTATATCAAATCTGGTTTTGCTAGTATCTTTGAGAGTGATTCTTTCAAGTTACCTAAAGCACTTATTCGCACCAAAGTTCAAAACTCACCTTTGAATGGCTTCCCACCATCTTTTTAAGTATGTATTCAACTCCACTGTAATTTAAGAATACCTCTGGGCTATGTCCCTTCCAGGAAATTGAGAAGAGATGAAATGGAGCCAGCTCCTCTTTAATTGGGGATGGCAAGATTTTCCTTTCATATGATACAGAAGTACTCCTTGACTGTAAAATGTACCCTGGCAGTAAGGAGTTCATTTCCTTTTATTTCAGTAGATAGGGATCTTACCTTAGGAATCTGCCACTGATCTTTTTTATCCTGTCGAAGACACAGAAAGACTGAATTTTCATGTGATTTTGGAGCAGAAGGAGTTTTCCTTTTAATTCCCATAGACCTTATCTAGAAGTATTACTCTCAATACTTACAGCTTTCAGAAAATAATCTTACAGTAGTGTCTGGAACAGAACAAAAAACCTAGGATATTAATAAATTAATATAACCTCTTTGTCATCTCACAGAATTCTAGAAAGCAAGCTAAACTGATTTATCTGGTGATTTTATCCCCAGGCTGTTTCAGAATATTTCCAAAGAAAGTGGTAAAAACTCAATATTTGAAATCCTATCAGTCTTAGCAGTTATGATGAGTCACATCATCCTTTTTCAGCTGAAGAATGTCAACTCTTACAAAGAATCCTTGGCATACCATCCAGCATGGGTATAAATACGAAGTTTCCCAAGTTTTTGCACTTTTTATAGAGAATAGAATTATGATGAATGCTGCTGCACACATCATCAGCCTTGCTTGCCAATCCAAATATTTCTTTGCTCTTTGCAACCTTCTGCTGACCATCCCTTCTCTATTGCATTAACCATAAGGTATTTGCCATCACATTTAAAGCTCATTATGACTGATCCTTCCTACCCATCACCTCTCATCAAGTATTTAGAGGCCTCCAATCAAGCTATAGTGACAGCTCCCATCATCTTCTTGTTAATCTTTTAGACAGGCATTTTCTGTCAATTCAAGAGCTGACACATCCAGAAAGGTATTTTCTGGTTCTTTTTCATATCTTCCCTTAAAATTCTCCTTTCCTATGATGTCAGTAAGAAGAATATTGTGTTGTTTGTAAAGAGATACTTAACAAGTTGATCAAGAATATTAAATTATCTCCCTCACAGCCTGTCTGTATCGTTGTGTTATTCTGTTGCCATTAATTATTTACTCCTCTTGATAAAGCTTTAGAGGTCTGTGGTATATTAAAGATAAATATTCAGGTCTCCCTCTGAGGTAAAAGAAAAGCACCCACCAAACCCACAGAATTTGTTACTCATTTTCCTCTAGATGAATATAAACAGCTCCACAAGATGGCATTACACATTACATTCCAGGTGAGGAATACAAGCACTGGCACACTCCCTCTCTTGCCTGACTATTTCTGGGAGGATTCAGCCCTCACCAAACCCTCTGTAAACAGCCAGCACCCAAAAGACTGACATCCTTATCTCTGGTCTTGGAAGCAACATGAGAAAACATACACAGGCAATAAAATGAAGAATATTGAAAAGTACAACTTTTCCTTTTAGGAAATAGAGAGTACTCACTTCATAGGTGATATTTTTTAGAGAAACAAACTTCAAGTGAGCAATGTATGAGATACACCAAACTCTAGGCTCCCTGTCACGGCAGAATTAATTCAATTACACCCTGACCACTGCTGCTTATTCAGTTCAAACATAACTCTCTAGCTGAAGAAATGTTTTACACACAAGCTGACTGCCCCAAAAAGTGTATCATTTAAATACAGTGAAAATTAGCATAGGACCAAAAAGGGGACTCAGCCTTTCTGTGCAATTCAAAAAACATATCTGGTTAGAGAAAAAAAAAAAAAGCCACATAATTTTATGTTCTCATGAGAGCCATATAAATTTCTCAATAATTATTGCCAGTGCAGCTGATGCATACTACATGTGCAGTAAAAACATGGCATTATGAAATTCCAGGGCCCTATTTCAGATAAGGCAGCACGACACCAGGACTAGGACAGCATCTTCTCAGAGGGTCTGGCAGGAAAGCAGTCTGGAAGGATGCAGGCAAAAGATGGGACAGAATTGAACAGCAGGAGGAAAATCAATTAACTGCAACATCTCAGAGCTGAACAAGATAATCTAAGCAGCTAGAACTATTCCAGGTCTCTAAGTCTATGGGCACTACTTCCAGCTAAAATAGATTTGTGTCAAAGCTGTCACTTGCTTAGTCATTGTCTGTCCAGTGGTACACAGAGTCATGGAATAAACATAAAATCACTGATCCCAGAAATGTCTCTCATTTCCCAATTTAAAAAAAGCACTACCAGAACTAACTGATCTATTCTGCCTCTTTCCTGGAGATGAAGTGATGGGAGATCCTGTTAAAACAAATACCCATGCCAGCTTCTGCCTCACTGTTAGTTCCAGTGGAACACTGCAGGCCAGGTCTAACTCAGAGCCACCTGCTGATTGCAACAGGCTCTGGGCCAAGGCTTAACTGAGGAAGACTTTCCAGCTATCTTATTAAAAATAAACTCAGATGATTAACAGCACTCCACCTGCTGCTCTAATGGGAATGCTTTTGGTTTTATGCTTCTCTGTGCAGCAGATAGGTTTGTACCAGCAATGTCTTAGGAAAATCTGTGTAACAGGAGCATTCACTAGTGTATTTGCACTGCTTACCTGTTACAGAAGATCCCAGTAACTTCACTGCAGGCTGATCTCATTTCAGGATCATTTTAGGAGTTGAAATGCTAATTCTAACAGAATAGCTGATCTCCTAGAGTGTGTCTCTTTCTGAGTATCAAAAGAGAGCTGATGGTGAAAAAACAACATAGGAGACAATAGTGTGAAAAAGCAAGAGCTGTAAANGTGTGAAAAAGCAAGAGCTGTAAAAACTTTCTGAACTGAACAGAGATAAGGGAATCTTAACAAAGAGATTGCAGAATTTTCATGAACTGCAAGATACAACATGAACTTGCTGTTCAGAAGATATTTGCTGGATTAAAAAGAAAAGGATATTAAGGGGAAATTGGTA
This sequence comes from Tychaedon coryphoeus, assembly GCA_013398595.1. Lineage (NCBI taxonomy): Eukaryota > Metazoa > Chordata > Aves > Passeriformes > Muscicapidae > Tychaedon > Tychaedon coryphoeus. The sequence continues at coordinate 1,116,506 of WBND01000232.1, read as the reverse complement.
AGGGAGAAGTAAAAGTTTGTGAACAGGACAAACTAAGTCTAAATACAGCAGGAGTATACTCCCTACCAGGTAGACACAAATTTTAATCTGATCTCTCCTTTTTATGCCCCCATTCAACTCCATCATTTCTCTTTTTCTTTTTTAATACAAAAAAGACTTCAGTAGTTCCCATTAATTTATCTGTATATCTAAAGTGCAATGACAGAATTGTTTGATGACACCAAATACTTTTTTTAAATTTTAAACATGCTCAGTTTAAAATCTATCATCCCCTCATTTAAATTTAAACATTCAGCTTCAAATCAGAAGCTAGTTTGTAAGCACTCATGATTTGGTTTTGCAATGTGACACAGCATGAAAATTTTAGAGAACCACTGATGAGAGCTGAATGGAAAAAGACGTGTCAAACATGATCAGCAGAGAGGAAATTGTGATGATTTGTCAACCTCTAGTCAAGACTAAGCCCTCTGCTCTGGGAGACCACAAAGCAGCAGCTTACACTGATGGAACATGTAATTGCTGTGATGTCAGTATGTGATTGCTGACACACCTAATTGGCTCCTTTAAGGATGAAGTCAGCCTACAAATAAAAGTCCAAGTCAGTGTTTCCACCACTTTCATCCCTGGAATGGGTTTTTGTGGTGCACCTCAGGAGCATTTGAGCTGGCTTCTCTTGTGTCCTTGGCCCTCTGTGAACTTCAGTGACATTCCTGAAGACCAGAAGAGCAGGGGATGAAGAAAAGCTTGGCATACTGAATCATAAATCAGTGTTAATAAATACACCTGCAACTGAAGATTCCCACAGAAATTACTCTCCAAAACAACTGTCAACTGCTTTTCACTGCACCAAAGAACCACTTTCTACTTTCTGCTTTCTGCTCAAGGGTAAATACATCCTCAAAGTGAGCCTTACCTAAAAGTATGATGTGCACATTTTGAAACCATTTCAGATGGAGGCAGTTGGTACAATGAACAGTCATAAATTTCTCCTCTCTTTGAATTACCATGATTTAGTAGCAAATACCTTATTCTTGAGTCTTCACATCCTAATTCCTTCATAACCAAAATGTTATCTTTTGGGAAAACAGTGGATAGGCTCCTGAAATACAATTTCTTAGCTTATGATTGTGGAATATTTTAATATGAATAAGGTATTTCATAATTTTATTTGCAAATTCCATTAAGTTCTGTGAAAAGCTCAATAAAGGCTCAGTCACTGTTTTTGCTAATACAATGACAGTGTAATTTATTCCCCCCACTCCAGCTCTGGGCATGCATTACTATCACATATCATTTTAAACTTGTTTGCTTCAGTATGTGAGGCAAACAAAAGCTGGTAAGCTTATTCTTTACATAGTCTCTACAAGTTATCTCCAAACTGTTTTTCACTTGCCACATTATTTTTCTCAAAGTAGTTGTTTAAACAAAATAACATTACTATTTACAGAGTTTAATACTACCACTGGTCTTATCTAATATTTAAACTCCTATACATCCATATTCTGAGCTCTCACTGTTCGTAAAATTGACCAAAAACACAGGAAAAAAAATACTAAGTTGCTGACCAGGAGAATATTCTGTATTCTTGGTAAGTAATTCCTACTTTGTAAACTAAAGAGAAAGCAGCCTTTGTGCAGGATTTTCTCATACTTGGTTCCTTAAGTTAAAGCACATTAGCTTCCTGCTATTTTCCCTATTTTGAGAAACAAGTGTACCTAGACTGCCAGAAGGATCAAAGCCAGATTTCTCATACATTGTAATTTTATCAAGTGAAATTAACTGGAGGGGAGAAAATTGCAGTAACTTCAGAGCTTTGGATTCCTCCATTACTTTCATTTATTTTGCTTCTGCCTTTTTTGTTCTTTTAATCTTTCTTCAGTCCTTTCTTTCCCAGTCCTTGAGTCTTACTAACTTGCATTTTCAGTTCATCTCTAAGTTATGTTCTCAGTCAGTCCTCAATGGTGCTCCATCTATTCTATTCCCAGTCCAGCCTAGTCTCTCATTTTGTTTTCCTCTGGTACCTTTTCCCCTTCTGCTCATCCTACTCAGTTCTGGCATAAATTCTTTCTGCACTAACATCTGCTTCATCTTCTCAGAGCTGAACATTTTGCAAAGCTGGAGAACTTTTCCCACAGGGTTGCACTGTACAGGCATCAGCCTGCTTGTGCTACTCCTTGAAAAATAAGAATTCAGACATCATTTGGTGCTTGGGGAGACAAGAGTCTGAAAAGGATTGGGTAGTTATACAGTTTTTCCATGCAAATGACTGTAGCAGAGCACATTGCCTCTTTTCTGTTAGTCATGGCACTATCTGGAGAGTAAAGACAAGTCAAAACAATGAATACCATCCTACTTGGCATCATAAATAATCCATGCTCAAACACAAAATCTGTATTCTAACTTCTTTTATGTTTGCCATTACTTTCTGATGCTTTCCATTGTCACAAAACAAGCAACAAATAAAAAAACTAAAACCAGTGCTAAGGCACAAAACCACATTGAACACAAACCATTGAACACAAGCCTGACCTAACTCCAGAGCACTCACCCTGATCCAGGCACAGCACACAGTGACCATATTTCACTTCACAAAATTCACAAAAAAAGCTTCCCCCTCCCTCAGCAGAAGAATGCACCACTGTGCAGAGCACAAGTTACCTCATGGGAACAAGCCCAGAACAAACAGATGCTTCTGTGTGCTTCACTGCTGTTCCACTCCACAGAGTGAAAGAAAAAGCACTCACAATCTGAGACACCTGATAAATACACAAAACACTAATTTATGAGAGCATTTCTCCTGAAACTGAAAGTTCTGAAAGTTCTTTTGCATGTCCCTTCCTGGAGAAGCCACTAATCCTAGGATGAGCCTAAGGATCCAGGATCTTTCAGGTGTCTCTGTACTTTGAGAAGACCTAGGTAAAAATTCAGATTTAAAACACCTCTCCAGTCAGATCAATCCATAACAAAAATGTAATTATTCCAGCTGAGAATTTCTAAGAGGCTATAAAATATTAACAATATGAAGTAGTCCTTTGAGGGAGAAATTTTCTCAGCCTATGTCACTCAGAATCTATTTGCTGAGCCATTTTCTGGACAGGTTTCCTAACACCCATTTGCTTGCAACAATAGAAGATTTCAATTTTTTGGTTTGCTCTAATTTTTTTATGCAGCACTTGACACATGCAAATTGTAGAGTATAAATTTGGCTCCTGGCTGCCAAAATAGGACAATTGGACACTTATACAAAGCTAATGAATTTTGAGGCACTAAGGATTTCTCCATGGACTTCCTAATACACCAAAATCCATAGATAGTTAGTGAATGAATGTTTATCATCAAGAACAAGAGTCATGGAGAATTTTAAAAATTTTCCACTTATTATAGCATTGTACAGCAAAGAGTCTGGATCAACATAATATGCATAGGCTTCAAAATAAAGGGAAAAAAAGCAATAAAAACCACCATAAACACTGAGATTACAGAAAAAAAAGAAAATTACACAAAAGGAAAAACATCATTTTGGTCACAGTCTATTAAAGTGAATAATTAAGGAACTGCTCTAGTGGTATGTTTATGTATTTAAAAGAACATGAATTCAACATTAAAAATGGCCTAAATTTTTTTCTCCTGCAGCTGGAGGGCAAAAAAGTCATCAAAACAAAACAAAACATGTTCTGAAAGGATTACATGAATTTCAAATATCTGAAAGATAAGTGTCACTACACAATTATGAATATTTTGAAGCTAAAATTAAAATACTAAAATTTTAAGAGAAAAAGGCAGTTTCCCCTTTGAAAATAAACACTGAAAAAGTACAAGGAGATGTTTTCAAAGCAATTAGCAATTGTCTTACATCTGGAAATCTGAAATGATGTCCAGATGACTAGACATCATAAAGTATATTCTATTCTCTGTCACACAGCAACACTGATTGTCCTCCATAAAGAGAATCAACACAGTGCCCTGACAATGAAAATTGGAACTGACAAGGATGTACAAAGCCATTCAGTTATCTGAGAATTATATTGAGCTGATCCAAAGTAAGAAATAGAAGCACAAAGTTCCAACAGTTTGCTAACTATAAAGTTCAGGAAAACCATGGGCTTTCCAATCAAAAATTTATTTAAATGGTGAATGATTTATTTTTTCCACATTAAGAGTGGTTATAGATCATAACAAATTCACATTACTGACACAAGAAACAAAACCTTTGACATATGATAGCAAAAGAGATTTCTTAGAGGACAAGGAATGCTTATATCAGAAATATTGTTGGTGAAATGCATAATTTTGTCAGAATCAAACCAGCAGACTAACATGCTGCAGCTGCCTCAGAAACAAACCATTACAGATAAAATGATAGCACATCATTATTGTGAAGCTGGCACTCAACTCACCCAGGGAAAAACTTAAAAAGAGCATTTGAAGTTGGCAGTGGAAAGAGAAGAATGTTATGACATGAATGAGTGAACCCAGCTCATGGTATGAGCTGCCTCAACAAGCTATTTGAAGATATCCTAGGAAGGGTTCAGACAGCATAAAAAAGACCCTGGAATCTCAGAGCAATTCACTACTGAGCCTGCTGAGTCATATTGGCACTGGAATGACACCAAAACCCAGGAAATAACAAGTCTCAATGAAGTATACAATGTCACTGCCTCCACAAAGAAATTTTAGTTGTGTGTTGCATGGTATCACCTTTCCTGTTGTTTAGCTTTCAATAAAGGCATAAGATGAAAATTTTTAATTTGAAGAACCAAAGCTTATAATTATTGTAGAAACTAAGAAACTTTTTCCAGGTTGCCTTTAGGATTAGTTGCACTTTCTTTTGTCTGCACACCTACCAGCATTAACTTCTATTATTAATTATTCATAATTTATTTTTTTTTTTATTAATGGTTTTAATTTAACTTTTATTATTAATTTCCTCTGGAAGCTGACATGTCCTCTCATGTTACTGGGATCAAATAAAATCTATAAAGAAAACTGTTGCTGTAACTTCTAGTATACCATACAACATTAGATAAATTGCAAACTGTCTCATCCATTGCTTAGCTCAAGCACAATAAGCAGTAGCCTTGGCTTGGCTTTGATGCTCCAAAGTACATCCACAAAGTGGGCTTAGTTGAACACATTTTACTGTGGTTTTCATGGGGGAATGGGAAACACTGGACTTTCCTTCCATCATTTGTCAGAGCCTTTCCCTATTTATCTTTCAAAACAGCAGAGGATAAAGCTTTCAAAATCTGATTGTTTGAACACTTTCAAAAAGCACAGCCTAATGCAATATGTAATGGGTTTGCATTCGTTTCTGCAAGTCAAAAACTGCTATGTTTAGACTGGGACTGTTCACAGCAGTTGCTGGTACCTGTTATCAGGCCTGTCAATTGCAGACAAATGGACAATTTTCTCTCCAAATACATAATGAGGCATGGAATCAGGGCAAACACTGTGGTTTTAGGCCAGTCGTTTGTCAGAAGGCCACAAAACTGATGGACAATGTAACTGTCTCTCATGCCTTAAGGAAAAAAAATCACTCTTGAATGCAAAAATAGAAAACATATAAATAAACTTGATTTCGGTAAAGGTTTCATGGAATAACTGTCTTATTTCTAAAAGGATTTCAAGGAACCATGGTAATTCCCATAGCTACAGCTGACAGAAAATTTTGATGCACAGTGAGTCATGGAGCAGAGCACTGCAGAAGTGAAGAACAGTTATTGAATTTCTTGCATCAGAAGAGGACTGGAAAAAAAACCTAAGCTCACAGAAACATTTCTTTATTGGTTTGTGCATACACCCAGCTGCAGTGACCATTTAAACACCAAAATATGACAAGAATATGTGCAACTCCCTTCCCAGTCAAACGTCAGAGTCAGTTTCTGCCATTCCCTGTCACAAACATTTCAGGACTCGCTGTCCCATGAGTGGAACTGGGGAAGCATGGTAGAACCCATGTGTTAGGAAGAGAAAACTTGGCAAGCCAAGATCCTCTTGCAGCAGGGCTTCACTAAGCCACAATCTATCCTAAAACCTGTGTCCCCATGTGAATTACTCCAGCACAACTGCAACAACAAAACCTTGCACAGGAGACCTCAAGCCATAAGTCTTTGCTACTGGTCTGCTTTGGGATTTCAGCAAGCCACTCAACTTCTCTAAGTAATATTGTTTAGTATCTTCTCAATGAGATAACAAGCTGATGATTGTTAAGATGGATGTGATTTGCCATGGAAAATATCCTTTTTAAATATAGTATGCATCAGCTACCCATAGTAGCAGTGTTATGCCAGCATCACCCATGTCAACAGAGCAAATGTTTTACTTGAATAAAAATATCACAGGAAAATTTGTCCCTTTACAGACAATATCATACACAAGAGTTTCCAGAAAATGGATAATAATCAGTGCTAGCTATTTTGCTGGACAGCAAATTACTCAACTTAAGTAGGGTGCTTTTCACTGGCTGGTGGCAGCTACAGAACCAACAATTCTTGACCTAAATGCCAATCTCTCTGTTTCTTCTCCTTAGCTTTGGTGTTAAGGCAGCCTCAGAGCTTGTTCTCTGTGGCAAACAGCATAAGAGAAATGCAGAGTAACCATGAATCAAGCCCTACTATTTAATAGGCAAAAGTCATGGAAGGCTTTCTGGAGTGATGTATGATCCATAAACCCACACTCTGACATAAAACCCACTCACAGTGTTTATTCATGATCTGTAGTCTTTGCTTCCTGGGACTTCAGAGTGCACTGGGGAGAAGCAACACCCAGACAAATGATTCAGCATGCACCAATTACAAAATAAAAAAGTAGTTTTCCCTATTTGATTCTTCACCACCTGGGAGATTAACAGCCTTCGTTTTCCATCAAGCCAAGTATGGAGAGGATGTTTTTCTAAGGAAAGGACAAATCCCAAATTCCATGAACACCCAAACCTGTTACCAGTGAGTAAGCATTGACTGTCTTAGGTCTGTGCAAGGATTAGTTGCCCTGGAAGCGACTAGAAAGAGACTGAATGAGATTGCTTTTACTAATGTCCCTGCTTTTTGAATCAGAAATAAATTCAATTCCTTTGGAGATGAGTAAAGGAAGCTCCCAAACATTGGGTTTGTATCCCAAATGAGATCCAAACTGGCAGAGAGTCGCTGCACCAACTCCAAAGCACAGCTGACATCCAAGTTTCTGAGCACACTCTCTTCAATCCCAAAGCAAAGAACACAGAATAGCAACAGGGTGGTGCTACATCATCTGTGAAGCTGCTCAGACAAGAGGAGCAGACTGGAAGCAGCAGCCAAAATCCTCCTCAACACAAAGATCTCACTGAGCAGAGAGACAGAATGTTCAGGGCAATAAATTTATAAGGACTGTCATGAAATCAGCCTGGAAAGGGCAGAAGATTCCCAAAGAGGCATCCCAAGTTTAGATGCCAGTAAAGAAGAGGATTCTCTTCGTGACACAGCAACAATCAAAGTGCTGAGGGGGACTTTTTTTCAGCCTGACAGAGTTTCTATTATTTCTAGATACCTCAAAAACTGAAGCATGATATGAATCCAAATATTCAACAGTTGTGTGCCAAAATTTAAATGTGAATTTTTAAAATAAACAGAAGTCTTTATAACATTGCCAATTTAAAAAAAACAGAACAACAAGGCCAGAGAGCAATTCAAGCCAGTACATGAATGCTATAATATCCATATCTAACAAAATACAACTTATAGCATGCTGCAAAATTGCCAAGGTAATTTTTAAGATTTTTTTAAATTAATTTTACGATGTTACCCAGACTTTTGATGACTTAAAGACTTGGTGTGAAATAAACAGTTCTGTTTCTGACACTCATGACTTTTTGATAAAATGCAGCACTTGGCATGACATTTTCTACAAGGAAAAGCTCATGTAGGCTACCTAATTTCCTTTTTCCATTTATGTCTAAATGCTCCCTGCCAAAACTATCAGCTTTTTTCTGCCTTTTTCCCTGCAACAACTGCTCTCTATATATCATGACTTCATTATTTTAAAATAGTAGATGACAATATTTTATAAGAAAATCATAAGAGAAACTCAGAGCAGACAACATCTCTGCCTACTTTGTGTTCTAGCACATTTTGTAGGAGCTGGAGAGATGTTTGCTTTGAAGAAAAGTAACAGGATCCCTGGTGGTAGCAAAATATATAACCACAATCAGATTCAGTTTTCTTTATCAAATATGCCAAAATAGATTCTTTTTTTTTTTTAATCAAATATGTGAAGTATAATAATACAGACATTTTATTTCTATTTGACACTGAAGTTTAAAAAAAACACTTCATGAGATAGTGATTCTAGTACTAGTACTAGTAGAATATTTTAGCCTATTTCATTTTAATAAAAAACCAATTTAACAGCATCCTCAGACTTGTTTAGACTGAAAAAGAAATAAAATCTCTGGCACTTATCAGTATTTTGCTGATTTCTAGACCAAGCTAACTGGATACCATATAGGTGAACAGAATCTCTTGGAGGTTTTTTGGATAAGGTGTAAGATCTTAAAACAATGCTGAGCAATGCTGTTCAAATGATAGGCAAAGTTATGAAAATTTTTTTGCTTGATTATCTCTGAAATTTGGAATTTATACTATATTGAATACAGTTACAAATACCTTTCTTCTGAGTCTGTCACAATTTTTTTGCAGGTCAGCAACAAATCTATTGCCACTTTAAGCTCTGGAAATCAGGGCAATGGAAAAATGCAGCAATTTTTAAGTGATGATATTTGTCAATACTGCTTTATTCAGTTTTTGCACATGAATCATTGACTCTTAGTGACCAGACACAAACTGGAGAGAGTAGAACTGCTACTGTTCAACACAAAATCCATTAAAATTACTTGACATACATATTCCTTTGCATCACGAGCTTTGACAGTTTTCAGAAGCCCTTATGAGTGAAAATGGCATATGGAGTCAACCTGCATTGGTTTTAAATTTAAATTTAAAATTTAAATTTAAATTTAAATTCATGCCCAGTATCACCAGAACATGATGATACTTCTACCACACCTAGTTTAGCTCCTGTTCTTGTTATCCTTCATCCTTCATATCTAGAATCCTTTTACTCTAAATCCCAAAGCTCTCCCTCATTAAGGCACCATTCATTTACACAGAGAAAAACTAATGTGATCGACCAAAACCAGTCCAAACCCATGGCTGGCAGATTTCTTACAAGTTAATTCCCAGAAAACCTGAAACCCTATGCAGTCAGCCTCACATATTGGCACTAACACTGAAAAAGTGAATACACCTGACTGCTCTTCCTATATTTATGTAATACAAATTGGTGTCACAACCTGTAACTCAGATATCTCCTCTCATGAATTATTCCCCTTCATTAACTCCACATATTTCATCCTAAAGCACACAAGTCAGCAGAAGCAGCCTTACTGAAGCTTTTTTGAATGATAGCACTTCACAGTCTCTCTGTCATCACTGAGCCACTGCATGACTTCAGCTGTATATATGGGATTTACAATGGTTTTCTTTAAGGGAGAAATAGCAAATGGCACAACTTACATGCCATTACTCCCACATATTAAAGCTTTACATTCCCATGCTTTAGAACCCTGGGTATCTCCTGAAACAAGGATAAAATAATTTCTCCACGGCTTTTAATTATTTTCAGACCTCAATCCCACCAATTCTTCAACATTGTTCAAAAAATTAGATGAAAAGATATCCTGATTTATAGTTTTGCATTCTAAAGGCAATCTCAGTGACATATTTCTATATGAAAATACCCTCTTCCTAATCTCTTTTCTAGTTTTATTTACTGACTACTCTAAAAAACAGACTTTTAAAAAACCCAAACAAAAACCACTCTGCTGCTTTGGTTCTTTTGTGATATTTCTACTCCATGTGCCCAGTTGGCCTAAGTACTTTGTTTCTAATATATAAAAAATAGCAAAAATATACCAAAGTCATAAAAAACTACTGCTAGGTCTCAAGAGAGCACCCAGCTCTGTACCCAAATATTTATGACTAATCAAGCTGAGCTTCTATTACCCAAATTGCTGCCTCATCTCAGTCCCAAATGATTTGCTCAGACCTAGGTGTCAGCACAGCTGTGTGAAACCCCAAGGAACTCACTGTTCTGTTACTTACACCAGTTTCTACATCTCACTAAAATTCTTTTTTTGGCTTCTTGCCATGCCTTTCTGTATTTGCCCCAACATTCAGCTTTCTTGCTATTAACATCCACTGGAGATCTGTTGGAAAGCCAGATAGCAATTATTTAGTTAAACCAACAAAACCTTTGTGTGGGCCTTGAGAGGTAATTTAAGGCTTTCTTTTAGATATCACTAACAGCATAATTCGAAACTAGGATCAGTATTATAAATTTAAGGTGCTTACTAGGGCAACTAATGTGTTCTGTTCATTACCATCTTTGTTCTTAAAAAACTCCAAGAACAATTAGGGTGTGCTGTCACTACCTAAACGTGGACCAAAATTTCACACCTCCTCCCTGATAAATCCATTATTGTCATGAAGATGTTCACAGAAGCATCAAGGCTGGAAGAGATCAACCTTCAAGATCATCCCAACACAACCCCTAAAGCACCACACCAACCAAAAGGAGTGACAGACTTTTGAGAGACATCCTGGTGACTGAAAGGTGGTGTTGGGTTTTTCCCCTAAATAAAGCAATAGATTTGAGAGGGTTTTATTGAAGAAGAAGAAAGAAGGAGAAGGAGAAAGAGGAGAAAGAGGAGGAGGAGGAGGAGAAGGAGGAGAAAGAGAAGGAGAAGAAGAAG
>WBND01000232.1:1081314-1102358 GCA_013398595.1 Tychaedon coryphoeus | reverse complement strand
TGCCATAAGACCTATTACACCCGCCACACTGGCTTCAAGACTAAACAAGATATATCTTCATCTGACCTCCTGCTGCTTCAGCTTAGGACTGGAATAACTCTGTCAGAGAGCAACACAATCTGCTTCCACCATGCAAAAATTTACATTGAAAGATTTGAAGACTTACAGAAATCCTGTTGTGATCCCTTTAACATACACAGAAAACTATCAAAGAAAAACCTGCGAGCAGTTGACTTAGATGATGCAGCTTTTCTAAGTGCCAAGTTTGGAAGACAGTTTGTTCCTGGCTGGAAGCTTTGTCCCAAATGTATGCAGATAATAAATGGAACTGTGGATGTGGAACCTGAGGAGCGACAAAGAAGAAAACTGGATCCAGATGTATGTATATGGATCTGTTTTCCCATCCCCTCTGTACTCTGCAAGCTATTAGAGTTCATATAACTACCACATAAAGGAATTACTACATAAGCTTTTCTCTCACAAATAAGAAAGGATGTAGTGTCTTTTAGATGTGCAGGAGTTTACTGTATTTAAACCTTTGTTTTGGAGAACCCTAAAAATCTTCTTTAATTAAATAATGTGGCCTCTAAGTTTTGAAAAATCCTGTCTGCTACAGTGACTGACTCATAAATTCTTGTAAATACCAGACAGCTGCTGGTATTTTAAGCTGTTATTCAAGTCTTGCAAGCAAACTCCTGTGCTTGAAACTGAACAGTGAAAAAGTTGCTCCTAAAGATGTCTCTTCAGTTAAAAACAAAAAGAAAAAACCAACATTTTCTCTTGCAGTTCACTGCAAAATGAGCCTGCATTGAGGTGAATTAAGTGTACTCTTGTTGTGGTGTCTGGCTGTGAAGGCCATGGCATTTGGTCAGGGGCAGATACACGGGTGTGGGAGGAGAGTTCTCCAGGTGCTGAGCTCAGAATGTGGCTGGAGCCTTGCTGGGTGCACTGTTCAGGCTTGTGCACAGGGAATCGGGTGTGGGCAGCCAAAACAGCAGCAGTTTGTCTGTATGCACCCTGAGCAAAGAGGAGTCCCATTCTAGGAGCTGTTCCCCAGCTGTATTTTTCAATTATATGTCAGTATAATTAGGAGGATGATTAGGAAGCATTGATTAAAACTGCTGCTACAAAGTTTGTGTTGCTGGGGTCAGAGACAGGCATAGTTCCCAGCATAAAGATTTTAAGACTTAAGTTGTTTCTCCTGAGATAATCATAGAATCATAGGTCAGGAATTCATCTAGGTTATCACAATATCCTTGACTGGATATTTTCTTAGGAATTAAGATTTGTCTTTATAATTAAGTGACATTTTCTTTTTCTTCAGGGGCGTACAGCTAAGGCTTTAAAGTCACTCCAGTTTGCTAACCCAGGACGACAGACTGAGTTCACTCCAGAGACCAGTAAAAGGGAAAAAAGAAGGCTGCAAACAAAAATATCAATGTTTAATTCAGACAGGTAATTTGTTAGTTGTATTTACATTGTCTTCCATTTGAAAATAAAATAGCCTTGATGGTCAGCCTGTAACACTATCTGTGTGGATGTTTGTGTGTTTATGGATTGGCTTCTTAGCTTTACAGATGTTGAAGATCACTCTCATTGCTGAGATAAATAAAAGAGAAGATAAATATTAGCTTACAGCTCCTATTTCAGGCAAACACAAAAAGGTGTTTGTGAGGCACAGACCATAGATGTAGTTATTAATACATGCATAAACTGAAATATTGATAATAAGATAAATTTGAATATAGTATGATGAAGTAGGCTACACTTAAAATATTGGTTGTTGTCGTTCTGTAAACTCACTAGTTACACTTGGTAAACAAAAGTGTGCAAGTTAGGACCTTACCTTCCTTTGGAAAAACAGAGTCAATATCCAAATTGGATAATACTGGATAACAAGTTACAACTTTCTAATGTGACTGATTTAAAAAAAAAAGCATTTTTTATTTACCAAATTATGCAAGAAATATCACATAAATGCATTGTCCCTGCTCTGCACCTAAGTGTAACTGCACCAGACAGAAACAGACACTGAATGTGCTGCTCACCAGCTACACATCCTTCCCACTCCCTCTGTTTCTTCTGCTTGCTTTGGGCACAGAGTGGAGATGCAATTAGGGCTGAAAAAGGTTATCAAATACAGTAAGGTATGTATATCTTTGAAATGAACAGTGATGAAGTGAACACCTGAAGAAAGCAAGCTTCCCTCCACAAACATTAGCAAGTTAACACCAAAATAAAAGGCGGGTTATAACCTGGAGGCTAACTGTTGTTTTCCACTGCCAGGCAGGTGATACCGGCCAAGAGCAAGGTGTATGACAGCCAGGGCCTGCTGCTGTTGAGCGGGATGGACCTGTGTGACTGCCTGGATGAGGACTGCCTGGGCTGCTTCTACGCCTGCCCCAAGTGCGGCTCCAACAAGTGCGGCACGGAATGCCGCTGCGACCGCAAGTGGCTCTACGAGCAGATCGAGATCGAGGGCGGGGAGATCATCAGGAACAAGCACGTGGGGTAGTGTGTGTGTGTGGTGTTTGATCCTGGCTGTGTGCTCCATGCTTTGGTGTCACACAGCACATGCAGCACTCAGCAGTGTCATGGAAGCTGCTGGGATTTGTCACCATTCACGTGGTGAGTGTGTGGTTAGGGACGTAGCCGTACTGCTGTTTTTTCACACTTGAGCCTGCGTTGTGCTAAGGCTTCTTAGTCATCCAGGTAAGATCTCACTGAACAGCTGTATTCAAGTACAGGATACTAAATTCTAATGTACACTATCCTGAGCCACTCACTCTTCTTTCTTACATTGTTTTATAGAATGAACCATCTCCATGTATCCCTCATTTCTCCTCAAATTCAGGATCTCAATCTGTTTTGTGTGAAATGCTATGAAAGTTCCCATTGAATTTACATGCAGTATTAATAAAGCTCTCTTTTCTAGTATTAATAGTGAATACTGTATCTTCTATAGAGTATTGAAGCTACATCTGATAATTCCAATCCTGTTCACTTTAAAAGGAGTCAAAAGCATTTAAGTGTTCAGATGTCATCCAGTTACTGGGATTTGAGATCAAGTTATCCTTACAAATTCATAAGAATATTAATTCTTATGAATTAGTTTAATATTAATTGATATTAAAATACTGAAATTAACCTGTCAAGGCATTGTGATTACTTTGTTGGTTTCTGTAGAACAAAATTAAGATAATTTTGCTCTGTTATCAGTCTGTAATTGGACTGAACCAGTATTCCAACAGCCTGTTTCAACCTGTTTCAATCCTGCTTTTTTCACTTTACTGGTTTTAAAGGTTTATATGCAGCTGAATTGAACTTGAGTGTCTGTTTCCAAACCAAGGTTATCTAGTCTTGTTACCAAAAAACCCAGATGAATGGAAATTATCTTTGGTTGATACATTATTTGTCCTTATAATATTAAACTTTTACACTCTTACAAAGGTTATTGAAAAGATTTTATAAATGAAGTCTCAGTAACTTTTTTTTTCTTGGCATTTTTGTTGTGTTTTATATAAATTTCCTGTTCTTTGATGACTTGGAAGATCTGCATGTTTGTTGGGTTGCATTTTTTCAGTAATACTGTTAACTTCTTGAAGACTTACTTGTTAAAGTTGTATAATCTTGCTGTGTGCTCAGCAAATTTTTTTCTCTTCTGGAAAGTGTCATGAATGTTGCATTGCTGAAATCCAAAGTTATGCTTTGAGTTGTGCTGACATCTGCTGGTCCTACTGGAGTATAAGCACAGAAATGCTACATTTTTATTAAATCTGTTATAAAAATAATCAGACACTATTTTTTTTTTGGTCAGCGCATTGACAGTTGTTGTAGTCAGTTGTCTCTCACTGTTTCATGTCTTAAGCAATCTTTTGAATTAGATGAAAATACAAACAGGTAACTTCCCAGAGTGTGAGGGGAAAAGCTGGTTGAGTTGTGTCATTTATGTGCATTTATTGTTTTTTATAATTAGACCAGAATTGGCAGTATTCATTGTTAATAAAAGGCTTCTGTGTATTACTAAGTTCAATAGTGTGTTTTTAATACTGTTCCACGTACCCCACAACCATTTTCCTCTTAAAAGACATTGTTACAAGTCAGACTTTCCCATCTTGCTAGATTGGAACTGCTTACAGCATGAATTTTGCTTTTTGCTGTTTTTTATAAACACCACACAAGCTATTTTGTCATCATCTAAAGTGAGTGCCTGTGCCAGAATTGCTCACAACTAAGCCTGCTAAGCAGGACATTATTTTAATAGAGCCAAAGGAAACAACTACTTTCCATAAAATCCAGAATTCATAAGCACTTCAAGCTCTGCATGCAGGGACTTTCCTTTTGGTATTAATTGCAAAAATTTGTGCCTTGGCAAATTTTGCATCTTCAAGAGACAAAAATCAATGACAATAAAAAACTGGTTTATGAGGAGTGCATATTCCATTAATCAGTTTGAGTTTAATGAACAGAAGCTCCAGAATTGTGAACTTGTAAGACAGCAAGCCAGTCCTTAACACTCTAAACACTTTCTCACACAGAGCAAACTTCACTTTAAGTTTAGAACGTGGTCAAATTTTAACATCTTCAAAAGTCAGTGAGGGTTCTTCTGTTGACCCTGTGAGACTTGCCAGAGATAGGATGTGCCCCTTTGTGAAGCTGAAAGTTTAAAACCAATTGAGTATCCCTTGGGATAATTTGTGTTAAATACTCAAACAGAAGTATAATGTAGTCAGGTAATTAAAAAAGTTTACATTAGCTTTTCACCATTATACTACAATGTATTGTTATAACCTTATCCTTAGACACAGCATGAATTAGGAGCTTTTAAAATGAGTTAAATGCATTACTTCAGTAACTAACATTTCTAACTTCTGAATCTCCAACCATTCAAGACATCAGAAAGAGCTGGAAGTGGACAGACCTACCCAAAAATTGTAGTTTTGTAAATCCAGAAGTCAGGAATTAAGCTTCTAAAGGAAAAGAAGAAAACAGCTAAGGTGACAAATTTTACTTTAGACCTGTTTTAATGTTCCTTTTAGCCTTTTCTCATAGGCATTACTCAAATTAGCCAGAATGGACCAACAGACAACTGCACAAATGCTTTCACTTAAATCTCATAGTGTCACAGCTCCAGAGAGGTTAAGTGTGCATCTGTCAGTTAATGTGACACAAACAGCTACAGTGAGCTGCAGTCAGCATCAAGGCCTGAGAGTTCTCAGTCTCATGACAAAACACTATTTCCAGTTTTGTTTTCCCCTAAAATTAGAATCACTTCACTTTTGTTGTGTTTGTGTCTCAAGAGATGCAGTTTCAGCGTTTTTCAACTGATCTCTCAGTGGAATATAGGATGTGCTGACATACAGTAGCTTGTCCCTCTTGATCCAGGTCTTTTTTCCCCAATGTCTCCTCAGCAAACATTCTGAAAGCTTTGTTCACCTTTATACTGGTTTCCAACCAGTCAATACCACACAACTGTGACTTTCTTTAAAGGCCCCTTCAGACACTTCTTTCCAACTTCAAATTATACATTCTTTTAACTACAACTGACAGTAGAGGAACAGTTTATTGAAATTAATATATTGAAAGATCATTAATTACAAATTGCATCTAGTGTTCACCAATGTGGAATCCATAACCAGAGCTACTGTTATTCATTCACTGCAATTAGATTTCAAATCATCAGCTGTCCTCCAGCTTGTATTAAAAAATACTGTAGGAAGGTGTGAACCCTTGCCATTAAGCTGTCCAGTTCACTCTTTGAAGGAGTTTTGTGCCATTATCCCACTCTGAAATAGGGAATTCACATATTTCAAGTCCCTCATACCCAGCAGAGGGCATCAGCTTACTGCAAACCTGTCCATGAGTTCCATGGTGCACCTCCAAGAGCTGCATCCCCAGAATCAGGGCATCCCTCAAAGAGGAATTAATTCATTGACACATTCAGAAATGGAGCACAGGGCAAGAGAAGTGTTACCCACAGTCACGAGGTTGCAATAGAGCTGGCTCAGGTACAAGATCTGCACTTAAGCTGATTTTAATTTTGGGCTTTATAAGAGCTTTGTACCCAATCCCCAAGCACCTTAATGATTTCTGGTTCTTTAAAAGGAGAGCAACACTTGTATAGATACATTTGCATTTCACTATGAAAGCTTGGTTTAGATCTCCTGGCTGAACATTGCCTGAGAAATGCAGGATTGGGTAGCCAAGAAGGCACTCATAGCAGGGCTTGCACTCACTGGCAAAATCAGCCACGCACTCCCTGGTTCTCCTGCCATAACTAAGTGGTGAGAAAAGTGCTCTAATTCTTCTCTCCTTCCCTCAGCTTCTTTCAGTAGCCCTTTGTGTGTGCACAGCAGCAGATTAAATCTGGATCATACACTGACTTGCCTTTCTGAGCTCTAGTTAGGACAGTGTTAACAACTTGTGTCATAAGCTCAGTTCTCCATCTCACCCACAGATGTCAGCATTACCTACTACAACCTCCTGAGAGTGGCTCCGTGCAGAGCTCCAGCCTGAAACCAGAAGTAAAAGCAGTTCTCTTCTATCATCTTCTGATCTTCTCCTTGTTATTCTTCCATATTTTCTTGCATTTTAACTGATTGCTCTACCTACTTTTAAATTGAGTGTTTTAGCTGCTGAGTTAGTACCATGAAGTAGACAACATTAGTTAACATATTAAAAAGAATATATGTATATATGTATATATGTGTATATGTATATATGTGTAAATGTATATATGTGTACACCAGCAAGCATCAGCTGTGCAACCTGGGTAAGCTGGTTACCAGGAACATCAGAACTTAAATTCTCAAAGAGAAATCACTGGGAATTCAAACATCCTACTTCATTCACAGCTTTTAAGGCCTCACAAGTCATCTGAGAAACCTTTTAACAGAACTACTTCGCTTAAAGGTAGAAAAGAGGATTATATCAGATTTCAGTAACCTAAGTTTTCTTAATTCACTATTTATTTTTCTAATTAATCCTGCATTAGAGTGCTTTATAATCCAGGTGTGAATGAGTTTTCTTCTCACTTCACTTTCTATTTTAAGTTTGTAGCACACAAAAAAACACCCACAAACAACCAAAAACCCCACTATCAAACCTACAAGCTGCTCCTTGCCTTCTGTTTTATAGCATGCTAGTGCTCTCTCAGCTGACTTGCCAGTTTTCAGTCAGATGGGCTGGATCTTGACAGTTGACTTCAATGCTCCTGGAACTTCTCTCTTGACAACCATCTCTTTTTAGTAGTCATTATAATAAGAGTGATTATATTTTGGCTTAGTTTTCATTTGTCATCTTTGTGCTGCTTCCTGGGAGTTTCAGTTCAATCCCTAAGAAAAGAGAAAAATCAGAGATGCTTCTCTGTTAAATACACTTGTGCAGGATGCTTAACCTCCAGCAGGCTCCTTAAATTGTACAGGCTGCTCATCAGCACTGAGGGAGCCCCAAATCTCAGCTGCACTGTTCTGTGTCTCAGCACTGAGCTCCTACTTACAGTGACTTGAGTGCAATGGCTTAGAGCAGTGAGGAAGCCAAGCAGAGATGCATTCTGCACAGGTGAAATGTGTCAGGAAAAAATGCTGAAACTGATGGGACTGTTTGGGCAAAGACACCATTCACCCTCGCTGGTTATGTGAGAAACAGCAGGAGAGACTCTGCCCAAGATCTAAGAAGTGGAAAGCAGCTACAGAGTGTACAGTGTCCACCTAAAATAAAATTGCCTTCTGTTGTGGGATTCTCAAAATAAAATGCTGGGTAACCTTTACAGAGAAGCCTGAAGTGCCTATGATGTGTTATGTGCCAAATGCCTGGATCTGAACTTCAATTCTTACACCTTTGGAGTTCAGAATGAGGCTTGGAGATGGGGACAGGGCAGCCAGACATGCAGAAGCAAAACAGATTTCTTTTCTTGTGCTTTTTGTTGGATGTGGTCAGTATAAACAAACTGGGTAGAAAGCACAGTGATTTATACTAATGAAAGTTGGTTGTATCTCCGCACAAAAGCAGAATTTTATTTTTCACAAGAGGTTTTCTATCTGTTGGGTTTGAGGGTTTGGTTTTGCTTTTATCAAAAAGCCCAGAAAGGTCAAATTTATCCAGCCTAGACTGTGCCAACTACTTCAACTTTATGACTCCCTGGTGTTAATTTCTTGTCTGTGAACTGCTGACTTTTTGAAGTAAAGATTGGGCTGGCTCTGGTTTGGAGCAGATGAGGATGCAGGGCTGCTGTCAGAGGACATCTGTCATAGGAGATGCTGCAGAGAATGTCTGCAATTTCTCCTGTAGTGGGAGTGGGCTGCAGCACCCAGCTCTGTGTGAGCACTCCATCCCAGCCAGGCACCTCTGACCCAGACTGGGCTAACATGGCATTCCCTGTTCACCCTCTGAGCACACCCTCACTCCTTAGTTTAAAGGACTGGTTTTGCTCCAGAGTGGCAGAACCTGACTCACTAACACTGTATCTGTAACTTATTTAATTTTTATCTGCATAGTGCTCCAAATGGCCAAAGGCTGATTCAAATCTCAGTACACGTGTGCTTGTAGAAATACCAGGTGCAAGTGGCATGGGTACAAGTTACCACTGATCTGCCCAAGAAGGAAGAAATAAAAACACTTTTCTGCCTAAGTGTGTGTTCTGCCCCACAGGGTATGAGGAAAAGGGACCTGCACTCCATTGACTTGTATTGGCCTTAGTAATTAATCAATAGTTAGCTGGAAGGCTGGGAACTTGCATCTTCTGCTTCAGTGGAATTTTAAAGGCCCATCCATCACTCAGACACAGCTGGTTCCCAGCTCAGTATCAATATTTAGATATCACAATGTGCAACAGTTTCTGGAAGAGCAGAGCTGGAGCCCTTTCCCTTTCACATCTCTTCTTTTCACTGACATCACTCATTTCACAATATTATTTTTCCCACCCAGCACTACTTGCTGATGCTTCTCACATGCCCAAAATTGCTACTGACATTTCAATTTTGTTTTATTTTTCTCTTTTCTTTGATAGAATTACAGAGAACATTTATATTTGAATAAAAAACAAATAATGCATGTCAGAGTATGCATCAGGGAACATCAAATTGTTTTTTTCCAATTACAACTCTATTTCAAATAGAGTAATGCAATTAAAGGATAATTACTTGAAGTGCAAAGCCAAGGTTATGATCAGAAATGGTTACCCTTTCACTTCAAAGGGCTGTCTGACTAAATAAAACATTCCTGTGGGGCAAGTTACTCTGCATTTCTGCAGGTATTTAGAAGCAACATGTCTGGCACTACAAGTAGAGTAGGCTCTTACAGTATAAACTACCACTTTAGGAAAGGGGATAAATATAAGTGGCTTTATCACTGATTGATAGTGGCATAAATTCACTTCAAGATAGGATATAATCTATTAGTAGTTAATATATTAGTAGTTTTTAATAATATATTAGTAGTTTTTAATAAGCAGCATCATAACACACTTAAATAGAAATTATGGAAAACTAGTAGCACTTCCTTAGCTGGTGAGCTTAGTTTGAGTTGTCATTGCTTTGATAAACAATCAGCAACAAGATAAAGAAGCAAAAAGGGAGCACAGAACTCAAAAATTACTTTCCTGTGACACAAGCATGCATTGCTAACTAGCACAAAGTATTGCCCTCTGTCAGCCCCTGTGCCACTGCCAGTACCCAGGGCAATGGGGCTTTTTCCTTCAGCTGGCTCAGAGAAGGCTAAAGAGGATCTAAAACAGCTGATAACTGTGGGAGGTGTGGTTATAAAGGGGCTTCAAACTTTGTTCACATAAAGTCATGGACTCCCACCCTTCAAAAGTCCAGCACTGCTGGCAAGTCCTGCCTGCTGCTGCTGCAATGCTTCAGTGTCAGAAATTATTAGTAAGGTTTTGCCAATCTGTTTTATTTAAGTGCAGGGAATAAAGCAGCAATCCTTTATTATTAGCTGCTTTATTGGACTGGTAATAGTGCCTAAAAAGGGTTGGGACTCCAATTTGCTCCCCTTGGAACCACTGTTTGCTGTGAGAGCACATGGGCTCATTTCCTACAAGGGTTTCAGTGGGACAGGAGCTGAGTCTTGATCCTGTTTTGTTTGTCTTCATATTTTTCTGGAGGTGGCTGACAGGCAGTGCAAAGTACCTGATAACTGCATCACGGGAGCAAGCCTTGTTTCAGCAAATGTTCCAGACCACTTGGGTGAAAATGCAGTGTTTTTGGCTGTGCCCACTGCCAGGCCAGAGAAAAGGGGTTTCATGGTTTTGTCTTGGGAGGCAGCTGAGCCCCACGGAGCTACACACCCAAGATAACACAGAAGGGGTTTAGCCCCTGGTGCTGTTAATCCCCTTGTGCTCTTCTAATGAGAAGCCAGATGGTGAAACTAAACATATAGAGAATTTGTTTTATAGCATTAGCATTTCAAACAAATCTAATAAGATTAATAGCAATAATAGTAATTACATGAGTAATAATAATTATAGTAATAATAACATATTTATATTAACTGATAAATTGTTTTATTCTCAGGTCATACTTACATCTAAAACATGTATTTTGCCTGCATCCCACAGTACCTGAGGCAGACAAGAATGCTCCTCTGTTTACAAACTAGGCAAATGGGGAAGAACAGCAGAGCAGGAAATACTGAGCCCTATGGAGCAAACAGAAAGTGGAAAAGCAGCTGAGGTAAATCATTTCCCTCATTCCCTGGAGGTATTTCCCTACCTCAATAACTGGAGGAATAATAAGCAAATAAATGTGTCTTATTTAGCCGTGTTGTTGTTGGAGTCCTTTGTCTGTAGGGTACTCAGAAAAAAACTTTTGGATTGATCTGGAATGCACAAGCCTATTTTCTATTAAAGTGTATTAATGGCAGGTTCTGTGCAATTAGTGAAAAGTCAATTCCCATTACTAGTTAACACTATTGAGTATCTGCTTTCTTTAATAAAAACCCATGTCCAGCATAAAGACAATAAATCGATAAGCAGCCACTTTCTAAATCTATTCTGTCTCCTCCAAAAATGCAGAGAGAGTGCTGCCATTTGGAAGTCAGAATGGATTTAGAAGAAGAGATCCCCTGCAACTCCATTTTTCTTTGGAAAAGCCTTTCCTCCTTTCTAAGAGCTGTATATGTGCACTGGTGTTAAAATCTTATATTCACTTAGCAGCACCTCAGCCCGGGTTGGCAGAAATCCTCCATGGAATTAAGGCATCTCTCATGTTTGAATTTCTTTCACTGTGAGGCACTGGCACAGGCTGCCCAGGCTGCTCAGCTAAAAATCAGATGGGGAGAAGTGGCAAAGATCTCTTGGTGCATTTTTAAGCTTCTATGCACAGGTTTCCTCTGTGATTAACCCTCAAATAAATAAGGAATATTACTTGAAATTAATAAAGAATAATTAAAACAGGAGGAAAAAACTTGTTTTTCTTGGGTCAGGAAAATGAAAGCCAAACAAGAATTGAGAGGAAGTGTGAAAGATTTATTGTTCTGCTTGTGATGTTTCTTTAGTTTACTATTGGTTTTCACTTTCACCATGGATCTGCAAAACCCTCAAGACTGCTGCTCAAAAGTGAATAAAAGGCAACTAAAAAGGCAGCTGCTGTCCTATAACCTTTTTTGTTGTTGTTAACCAGGGGGAAAGGACTGGGTGGCAGAAGAAGCCAAAGATGACTAAAGGAAAGCAAATGTATTTTCCTTCATTCTTTACAGAGAAGGAAGGAGGGAAGGAAGGAAATAAAGCTGCTCTGCCTGTTTTAATGATTATTTGCTAAACATCCAAGTGGTCCAGTTGTTAGTCAGAATGAATGTAGATGAAATTCAGACATAGACAAAGTTATTTGTAGAAATTTGATTTTTATAGACACACTGGTAGTACTTTTTCCCCAGAAGTATTACATTTTGATTTAGCTGAGGAAAAGGAATTATATTATGTGATGACACCATTGTGACTCACACTTTGTTAGAAATACTGAGCAGTGAAAATGGAAGCAAAATGCAAGCTATCTGTTAGGTAAACATGTTCTTTTAAACTGTTGACTGAATTTGAATAATGAATAAATTGGAGGAAATGGCAACCTGCTTGTGGAAGTCTCAGAAAAATAAAGAAGGGCTAAGCTCAAAAGGTAAATTATTAATGTTGGTATATTCACTTTGCTCCTGTTATCTGTAACATAGGAAATGTGATCTGTGTGTATATGTCATTTTAATATTAACTCAGTTGCCAGCTCAGATCTAAAATAATGAGACAGATGCAAGTCTTTCATTTCCAGAGAAATATTTTTAAGGCAAATTAAAGCAACATGATAAAACATTCTGCCCAAAGAGGAGCTAAAGACTGGGGTTTGGAAGGTTTTATACTCTTCATTTTTTTCCACCTGTGGTGGGTCAGACATGCACACATGGAAGGGGATGATGACACAAACTTCTGCTTCTGATTTCAGCACATGCTGGGATCTTATCTGCAGTCAGTTTGATCAAGAGCAACTACAGCACTATGAACAAGAGTGAAAAAAAATCAGATAGTCAGACACAGCTGTGTACAGCTGCAGGGCCTGAGAGCTGAGGAGTGAGAGCTAACAGCACTGGGGGAATGCTCCTGGGGAAGCCTGCATGGCAGCAGGAATGCTGCACAAACCCTCTTCTTTCCATTTCCAGCCCTTCCTCACTATTCATGAGCACAAATCCCTGTTCAGGACCTAAATGGCTCCATGTCAGTTGTAATGGAATTTTTCTTGGACATCAAAGGGAAGTGGCAGACTGGGTCTCACCTGCTTACAACAAGGAGGGGACCCCCTAATTTTGGAAGGAAATCCCCCAGAAAGCTGGGGAGATCCATCAGGAGAGCAGATCTCCTCTCAGGGCTCCCCCAGCAGTTCCCTCTCCCTGGCTCCAGGTGTGAATGAGTGTAATGCACAGGGGAGGGAACTTTGATGGATCTATCCCTGCTAACTAGGTCCCAGGATTTTGGCTTTCAAGAAATGGGAAATGCAGAGCATTGAGTATAACCATGCACCTTGCTCTGGATGGTTATTTTAGACAGTGCCTTAGACCAGAGCAGCCCTGTGGTGACAGGCATGAGAATAAAATAACCTAGAATAACCCTCACCAGCTCCAGGATCACCTCTCTCAGGGTAATACATAGAGCAAATAATAGAGGAAGTTGGCTTTGTGTTTTCAACTTATGCCAAGTTCACTGGAGGAATCACCTAGGATGTAGGTGCAGGAAAATAATACTGTCAGGCAGAATTCAGGTCCTGTTTTCACACCACAGGAGGACAGCAACAGCCAGATAAAAAAGCCTCTTTATTTAACTCAAAGGGTGGGGGCCAGAGGTGAAAACACTGTGGAGTTTGGTCCAGCAGCTCTCTTCTTTATAAGGCTGTGCATGTGTTCAGAGGTGCAGCCCATGTTGTCCTGGAGAGCATCCAGCTTTCACACTGATGTTGCTGCCCTGCACAGGAGTCTGCTGGGATCCTAAAGGCTCAGAAATTTCCTCTCTTCTTATTTCCCATGGTGCTGATTCTGTACTCCCCAGAGGCTTCTTGTTAACAGCACACACCATTGCCAAAAATTAAAAACAAAAACAAAGAGGAGGGGGTGGGGAGAGGGGAGGAAGGATGAGGAAACAAGACATACCTGCAGCAGTCCTTGCTGTATATTCCCTCTGTGTCCCACTGACAGTGCCATGCAGAAGGAAAATTGTTCTATCAGTGACTGTGTTAGATTCATGACCCCACCACAACCTTGAATTGGCCTTTAGTTGTCGCTGATGGGAGCTGAAGAACAGCTCCTGTCGACATGATTGCTGCTCTCCAATGAATCAGAACACACAGGGCACAGAGCAGCACATTAAACTAGCAACAGAAATATATCACTGTACTTTTATATAGATGTATTGCTTTTGCCCAGGCATATAAATGATTGGGCTATCCACTTATTTTTTTTCCAAGGACTATAAATTAAAAATAAGCTAAGGGTTTGGAAATTATGTTCTCTCTCTTTCCCCCCTCCCCTTCTCTCCCTCTTTTATTTTTTCTTTTTTTTTTTCAAAGCTGGATAGCTATTTTAGGTTTACAGTAAAACATTTTAAAGGTAATCTTACTGCCTGTGTCTACTTGACCATCTTTTTTTTTCTAAGAGAAATCTACCAGTGCAGTTCTTGCTTAGGTAATTTAACACTTCAGTTTGATCACACTAGTTGTATGTATGGATCCCCATGCTACTTCTGCTGCTAATGAACACCTACAAGGCTGCATTTTTTCATTTGGTAAGACAAGTTTCTGAAATGGCAAAATGTATGTGTGCCAGGTGCTGGGGGGATTTCCCCTAACCAATATTTTATAAAGTAAGATTATTTCAATATACTTTGACCAAAGGTCACTTTGACTTGAAAGTTAGTTTGATGCACTGCTGCATAATTCAAGGTAGTGCCTCAAAAATGGAAATGTTTCACCATTGAACTGCATTTAATTTTTGCAACTTTCTCTGCTTGCTGATTGAACCATCTGTTTAAAGTACCCCTTTAAATTGGAGGTGATATCACCAGATCTGCAAAAACTGGGATGTATTCTGTCTGTTGCACATTTCCAGTTTTTTGCAATTTATCACTTACCAGCTTTGCAGCCAGATGTAGAAGCAATAAGAAAGTTGCTCCCCTTGCATTCCTCCTCCAGCTTAGGGAATTTTATTTCAGATGAAAGGCAGAACAAGAGTCCAGGGATCCATTTTTTGTGGTCTGAGCCAAGGCAGGCAGGCATCACAGTGTTTTTTCCAGCCCTGGAAACCCTTGTCCAGGTGAGCAGCTCTTGGCTGTGAAAGTAGAACAATGACTAATACAGGGCCAATTTTTCCTCCAAGAATCTGTGGGACTGAGCTTGCCAGATTGTTTTCTGCTAGGTTTTTTAATGTGCTGTAAATGACCTTTTTAACTTTACTTTTCTTGGGTTACCTGCTGAAAGAGTTTGGTGGTAACCACATGTCCATGTACTGGATAAAATGGTTTTGCTGGCCACAAGCTCATGACCTGGTCAAAGAAAATAAATGAGCTGGTCACAGTTATTTCCCCTCAACAGTCATAAGCACCATAATAGTGTGTCTTCTCCATCTTTTCCCCAAGCCTTGGGTGATTCAATCTTTACTCTGTACCACTTCCTAGCAAAACAAGAAAGGTATAAATCAAAACCTGGCTCCATTATTATATCTTTAAAAGACCAGTGATTTCCAGAGCTAATGACAGTGTGGTCTCAGGGCCCACAGTTAAGCCAGGGCTGGTGGGTGAAGGGCTGCAGCTCCCCTTTGCTGTGTTTTCTCAGGGAATGGAAGCACAGCTGTAGGATAAAGGATTTATCACCTGCACAGAGACCAATGGGGTCTGTCCCTGCTGACATTCTTAGGGCAATGGATGCTGATAACTGACCCTCCAGACTTAAAAAAATAATGTCCTTTTATGTAGAGAAAAACCTCTCCACAGTGAATGTGCAATTTACCTTGTGGCCCTGGGAAAGCCAAGTAGCTGGGACTTGTTTGCTGAGCTGGGCAATGAGGAAGTTTGGGACTTTTTCTCTTTTCTCTTTCTTTTCTCCTTTTCACAGAATTGTTGTAAGTCTTTACTTTCTAACAGCTTTAGCATATCCTAGTTGTTTACAAATTAACTTTTAAGCCTGGCTGGTGCTAAATTCTAGACCTAATGGAGTTCCATATCTCAGGGTTTGCTTCTGTGCCATTTCTCCCAGCAGAGAGTGACCCCTTGGAGTGGCTACCTGGAACAGAGGCTAGGCAAGATTAAGGGAATAAAGTGGGTATTTATTAAAGGCTTTCATACCTTGAGCAATCAAAAGCCTCTGAGGCTACACCCAAGATGGCTGTGAGTTTTTCACAGATATAAACTTGGTCCCTTTACACGTCAGGGGTTAATCCTCCAACTACAGCTTCAGCTAATGAAGCCATATTCCCCCAGTTTCCCTCCCAATTCACTTTTGTTTATACTTTTCCTGGCCTGAGGCTGTGGGATATCCATGGATTGCAGGCCCAGAGGGATTGTTTTGTCCAACCAGAATGTGAAGACAGTTAACTACACTTTATATGGAGTTGAGAGCTATGCACTAATGGAGTACAGGGTTGGAAAAATATAAAAGCTAAAATCCCAAGGCATCAAGGGGAGCAGAGGGGGCAGAGCCACAGCTTGGCTTTTGCTCTTCTCTCACTGAGCTGGGGACCAGCTCAGGTATTTCCCTCTGGAGGAAGGAGACTGCAGGGCTCTGAGGCCAGTGAATCTCTGCCAGCTCTGGGGAGGAGCACGCCTGCGTGTTGTTTGCTATAAAATACTGCATCACTTTCTAATCTGGTCTGAAAAGGCCAGAAAAAGCTCTTGAGAGCAGCCATGGGAAATGAAGAATGAGACTCTAGAAACTGTCTCAAAATGGGATAGTGGTAGCCAGTGAGCAGCAAGGGTTCCCAGCACAGTGTTCCATGCCCAGAGCTGTTCACAGCTGTTTACACCCAAATGTAACTCGAATTTGCTCCTGATCTTAAGTGAGGTGAAGTTTAAGTGACCAACACTTTTGTAAAAGCCAGTCCCCAAACTCGGACAAACTGGACATACTCCTCCCCAATAAGTAACATTGCCACTTGAAGGACATACAGAAAGTCACTACTGAAAGGTGCTAACTTTTCTGCTGATAATGAATTAGTTTTGTGACTCCTGGAATGCTTTGTCAGCCCAGTCAGGAGATTGTTTATAGCACAGGTCTGGCATTGCTGCTTGCTTATTGATGTTATGAATGTCCAGAATTTTATTTAGGGTTTAGGTGTCACCAGATGTTGAGATTGTTGGGGATGGGGGGGTAGTGGGGAAATCTTGCAAAGTCCTCACCTGATCTATTCAACTGTTCCTCCAGCAGCTCATGTGAAGGGGAAGGTTGACAAATTCCTGATATCAAACCCAGCTGTCAGAACAGCACGGGGTAATAGCTGTCCTTGTCAAACACACCAATTAATTCAGCAGCATGTCAATGCAGGTGTAATTGATAGACTCCACATTCTGGCTGAGTAATGAAAGTCTAAAGCCTTACTAAGTCCATTTCACCTCCTAAGAGACCCTGTAATCTCACCTGAGCTGTCAGTGTTGTGGTGAGGGGCACTTGAAAAAACCCAACAAACAGAACAACAGTTTGCTGCAAGAGCAAGTTGGGGTTTCATATGAATCTTCATTTCAAAGGTAGAAAAGCATGTGAAGAGAAAGAACAATGCCATAATATTTTGGAGTGACAGCTTTATTCAAATCCTGCTTGAAGTCAAATAGAAAATAAATTCTCTCTGAGAGAACCCATGTGCTCTGGAGTCTTCTTGTTAATGAGAAAGTTGCTTTCAGAAGAAAATGTGGCCATTGTCTTAAAAAGTTGTGGAAAAGCTCAGGAGGCTTATTAGCATAATCCTTTGTCTGACTTAGAAATACTTGTTCAGAACTTCTAAAACAACAACAACAAATTGCTGCTAGAGTTCCCTCACTACTGTGCTGACTCATCTACTTGCAATGGAGATTTTGGTATAACAAATGGCTTGAGGTCTTCTGGCTTTAGAGCACAGGTTTTATATTAGGCACTCATTTTACCTAAAAAAATAAAATAAAAAAAAGAAAGAAAGAAAAAAAAAAAGCTTTCTTCTTTATCACCACAACACAGGAGTACATTCCTATACTGACCCATGGAATGTGTCTCACCCTCTTCCAGCACACTGCACAACTGGGGGTGCTGCAAATGCATCAAGGCTCCTTGCTTTGAGAAATACCTGCTTGCTAGAAAGAGCAGGGGACAGGGCCAGCCTGCTTCTCTGGGGTAGCACAAATCAAGAACAGGAGTCCCAGGGATGGAACAAAGCCACCTGAGATTTTAATGGATGCTCTGAGAGCCTGAAATAAAAAAAAAAACATGTCTTCTAAGATAATTTAGGAGAGCTTTTTATGGGGAGGGACTGCTGTATTGGCTCTTTATGCAGTTCAGGAGATGATTGAGGGGCATTACAACCACTGGCAATGATGAGAAAAGCAGATGAAAAAGGACCAGCAATGCTGGTAGCTCTGCTTTTCTGCTTCCCAGGATTTATGTACTTAGGGATGAATTTAATACTTGGTGATCAAAAGAGTTCAAATAGTGGTTGTATTAATGATTTCAGCATAACCTCTAAATCCCAGGATGGCAGTAGAAATCTTCAGTTTGGTCTTAATCTCCTGGCGTTTTTTATTAAGAGCAAAATTAAGTGCTGTTGCCTTATGATAAAGCCTCTTACAGAGGTGTGAACTCTGGCACTGCCACCACAGTGGGTGCACACTCTGTGCCCTGCTCTCAAGCCCTAATCACACCAGTCAGTCCTTTCCCAAAAAATGAATTACTGGGGGATAATACCCTCTTTGGTATTTTTTTTCCTGCTATTTGGTTAATTCCTACCTGGTCTTTACAGTCTATGGCTCTGACTGCACTGAATGATGCACATTATTGCCTACATTTGTTACAGTGCATTGCTGTGTTATACACTGAGCCTCTGCCAACTGCTTTGGTCCTAAATTAGCACTCTTTTTTCCTGTTTTCTCAATAAATGTTTGGTATCCATTAAAGGTACCTGCAGATCTCCTAACTCATACAAGTATTGTGCATCTTGCAGCAAAATCTACCTTGCTTTGGAGTTCAGCTCACCTGTGATCTGTGTTTTGTGGCCAAAGAAATACTAATGTGCCTCAAAGTAATATGGGAATCATCTCACCATTACTCTTCTTCCCTTCCTCCCACACATTCCCTGAAGTATATTGATCTTTGATGTGCTTGCTTTCTTGAGCCAATTTGAAGACAAAGTGTCTGAATCAGGGATGGAAATAAGTGATATTTGAAGCTGCTCTCAAACCTTAAGACAGTTTATTCTGGCTTTGCTCTGTGAGTCACAAAGACTACTCAGATTCTCAGTTAGGGGTAGTGTCATCTGCTAATTAAAGTCATTAAAGGTAATGACATCCCCAAAGATGAAGACTGCCAGCTCTAGTATTTATTTTGGAGTTATAAAATAGGGCAAGATCTGATCCCAAGAGCCTTGAATGAAGGGATTTTGGGGTTGACAATGCTGTTGTTCTCTCCCATTGCAGGGAGGCTATTAAGGACACTCCTGCTGCAGAACTGAGGGCCAATGCAGAAGTCAGATGAAATAATTTCTGCAGTTCATAGTTTCTTCTCCTTCCTTACATGAGGGACCCCAGATCTCACAATATTGGTTGTGATGCAGGTGACAAATGCTGAGGACAGGGGTTTAATAACCTCCTCTTCAAGCTGTGCTCACTCCAACAAAGTCCCTCCACAGTGCAGGGCTTGTGTTTGCTCTTGCTGAATTGTGTCAGGCTCCCATTCCATTCTCCAGTCTGCTCCTGTCCCTCTAAACACTCCAAGATCTTTGGAACAAAAATGAAATGCTAATGTTATTTTAACGTTCCCACATACGATGTGAGGAAGGCAAGATGTTATACTGACAGCTCCTGCTTATTAAAATGCATCTAGGATACATCCAGAGAAAAAAAAAAGGGAGGAGGACACAGTGACAGCATCTCCATGCTCCCCCTCTTCCCTGACCTCAGGTTAGATGAGTCCCTGTTTGTATAAGATACATGGCAATAATATCTGGATGTTGTGGCCTTCAGTGAATGCAAGGTTTGAGATGTGAGGGGAAGACATTCATAAATTCTCTGTGATGGATGGTGGGCAGTTCCATTTGAGCACTCTCTGCTACAGCTGTTTAACATTTTTTTCCAAGGTGTCAGGGTTTAACCCCAGCTGGGTTAAAGCCCCATGCACACTCACTTATTCCCCCTGGAGGGATGGGGAGAGAATGGAAGGGTGAAAGTGAGGTAAAGACAGTTTAATAGGGAAAGCAGAAGCCACACATGTGAGCAGAGCAAAGCCAGGAATTCACTGCCCAGTTCCCATGGGCAGGCAGGTGCTCAGCCATCCCAGGAAAGCAGGGTCCAGCTCCCATAATGGGATCTTGGGAAGACAAATCCTGTCACTGGATCTCCCCCACACAATGGGGAAGCCTAATAAAGCAGCTGGTCTATTAGAAGATAAGTTTTGTGGAGAATAGCACAAACATGCAGAATCCCCTAATCTTAGACTTTATTACCCAGATAATAGGCTTTGGTGGTGACAACAACAGGCTGAAATGCAGAATTGTCCTGGCTCCTGCAGCACCTGCCACATCAGTCAGTCACAAGCCACACAAAAAGGGGGCTGTGTGGGACCAGCAAGCTCCAAGTTGTGTTGGTTTATTTTGAAAAGGCCAGGGAAAGCTGGGCACGCTCTCTGTGCAGATTTAAGTGTGCACTCTGAACCTGCCAGGGGGGAAAGGCTAACAGGATATGAAAGCCTGCTTTCTTTACCTCCAAGGATTGCAGCAAGGCTTCTTTGTTCACTGAAGCCCACTTGAAAGACTAGGGCATGTTATTCCTACTCTGAATTAGGTCGAGTTTCCCAATATTCAACCAGCAATCAGAAAGGGAAAATCTATTAAATCTGTTTGTAAAACCTTTATCTGTGTGCTTTGCAGCATTTCTGACATAAAGCACATTTAGTTATCTGAGGCAGAACTCAGAAGAAGTATCTCATATTCTCCCTTTGGTGAAAAAATTGGACCCACAAATCTCAATGCACACGTGCAAGGGCCATGCTTGTGAATGGGAGGAACAGAGAGCTTTCAAAAGAAAAGGCATTTTACTTTATAAACGGCCTTGTCCTGATTTATTTTTCAGGCTGCTTTTTAATTTTTTTCCATGGTTCTGTGATCAAAATAGGAGGGGAAAAAATAATCTGCTGACCACAAAGTTTATTTAGAAATATTTCTGAATATGAATACACTGATTAATAGAACAACAACAAAGTGAAAGCGTGATTTTTAAATCATGAGACATAAAAGAAGTTCTAACAAAAAATTGTGCCAATTGTTTCAGTTTTGCTGGGCTCTCTGTTGCTACAAGAAGTGTAACAGAAGCTCACAGTGGAAGGGCCTGATTTAGGGAGGGGGTGTTT
>WBND01000232.1:1068812-1080346 GCA_013398595.1 Tychaedon coryphoeus | reverse complement strand
TCAACAAGAGCACTTCATCTGGGCTGCTACCACCACCCTAACCAGTTCTGTTATTAAAATCCTCATGGCTGGGTATAATGAAAAAAGTCCTCAAAGCCTCTGTGTGTGTTTGTGGGTATCCCACAAAACCAGCTGTCCTAACACCTGAGGATGTTTGTCAATGCACAAAACAGCAGCAGGTTTTCATTTGTGGTGTGTATACACACACATATAAAAGTGAAAACAGGATGTTGTGTTTATACACATATAAAAATACACAGGTGTAAAATAGCCCTCCACTTGCAGCTGCTATAAACAGAGCAGTGTAACTCCTCAACCCTCAAAAAAAAAAAAAGGCGAAAAAAGATAAGGCAATTTTTTGATTAATGTTATGTGGTTGTTTTTTTTTTTTTTTTTAAACTTTCCTCTCCCCTTCAAAGAACAGTTACATCCATCCTACTATTGTCTGGAACATCAAGGGGGGAAAAGCACATTTGAGGAGTTCCCTTAGATGGCCATGTTTATTTCTTGCTTTGGCTTTCATTTGCTCTTTGTCACATTTTGGTTCATCCCCTTTAGACTGTGTGTCAGGACAGATCTTGTCTCCGTGGATTGCTCTGAAACTGGTGATACCTTGGCTTGTTCAGTACCCCTGAGGGGCCAGGCAAAAGGAGACTGGAGCTGCCCCCAGTAATGTCAGGGTTTGCATTTTGGGGGGGAGTTGGCTACTTGGAGCAGGGGAGGGATTTTTCAACAGCATGGCTTCATGCAATGAAAAAAAAAGGCTTAAACCTGCTCCTCATTTGGAAAAAGAAAAAAAACAAATACAGCAAGGAGGCAGGGAGGGGAAGAAGGGAGCTGCTCTGTTTCTTTAAGAGAGTCTGTGTCAGACCCTCTGCTGAGCACTTCATGCCATTCACTCCCTGCTCCAAGTTTCTCAATGATACTGAACTCCAGGTGACCCTCACAGACAGTAATTGCTTTAGCATAGATTTGACAACAACAGCAAAAACCTCTCTAAAAATAAGCAAACCTTAAAACAAATTTCAGCTCATACAAGGAATCCAGTACATCACCTGTATTTTTCAGCTGGAAAAAATGACAGTTTTCAAGGGATTTCCAGTGCCTCCTGCTCCAGGGTCTAACCTGGCAGGGAGTCAGCCAGGAAAAACAGCAGGTGGCCTTTAAGGGAGCCTCATGGAATAGCTCCAGGCCAGCATCCCTGCTCATTTACCCCAACAGCTACCTTATTTAAAGGTGGGATTTAGAGAAAACCAAATTTAACTGCAGTGCCTGGGATTAAATGTCTGTCCTTGCTTTGTAGCTGTAACATAGTTAATTGAAAATGGCAAAATTTTAAAATTTAAAACCTGGCAATAAATAGTACCTAAAAGCCATTCATCAAAAATGCATTTAGTCACCCTTATGTTGGGAGAATGAAACAACTCTCTGCCCCTCAGCAGGAAAAGGGGAAATTTCAGCTGGAAGTGCTGTAGGAATTGTTTGTTCTCAGAGGTGCCCACAGACATACACAGAGCAGAGGCATGTCTGCAATTCCAGACTCCAGAGCATTTCCAGTTATAACAAACCACCTGCAAATTAGCCCTGATCCTGCAGAAGTTTAAAGAGGTGTATTTACCTTGCTGCTGCACTGAATCTGGGGTGCAAATTTTCAGTAAATTCAATAGAAAATAACCATTTGACAGGGAAGAAGAAAGTGTTTTACTTGAAGAGAACCAAATGATTTTTCCCTGGCTCTTTTTAAAGCCATTTATCTCAGTTTTTCAGGCTGACTTTCTGCAGGCAGCTGTCTCACAATAAGAACTACTGAGAGTTAGAATGTTCCTGCCCACCTGGCATAGCCTTGTTCATGTTTTAGTGGATGGTACCATAGGAAAAGGCTGTCAGGGTATTGGAGAAGAACCACAAACATGGAATTGTACATGGCAGTCAGTGAGTAATCCAGGCTCCTGTGTTTTATCCTCTTAGGAAGGCTTCAAGTATTCCAAGAAAAGAAGTTGCAACAAGTTTCAATCCCCTATAGCAAACATATAGAAAATAAGCATTTCAAACTTTAAATACCAGTGGGTTCCAGGATATATTATGTGAGGCAAGAGGAGACAATTTCCCTGCATATAATTGTCCATAAACTGGCTTCTTTTTCTTTTCCCTTCCCCTCACCAATAAAAGCCAGGGTCAGATCCCAAATGTAAACTGAAATATT
Source organism: Tychaedon coryphoeus (assembly GCA_013398595.1). Classification (NCBI taxonomy): domain Eukaryota; kingdom Metazoa; phylum Chordata; class Aves; order Passeriformes; family Muscicapidae; genus Tychaedon; species Tychaedon coryphoeus. Next base: position 1,078,143 of record WBND01000232.1, on the reverse strand, counting down.
CATCTGACAGCAAATATTCAGACATTCCAGGCAATTTTAAAGCAGCACCTTCCTCCATGACAAATGAAAGATCTGAATTTTGAAAAACATGTATATGGAGTCTACATCCTTTGCTTGTTTTCTGATTAAATTCACTTCTGCTCTATCATCACTGATGAGGTCAGTTTGGTCCAACAATTTTGCAGTGGACTTGCTGCTGGCTTTTTATTAAATGCCTGCATTTTAGAAAAAAATTGTCTATATCAGCTTGCTAAATAACAAAACTTGTGAAATTGCTTATTTTAGTCATCATTTGGATTTGTGGTAATTATGCCTGTAATAGTAAAATGAGGTTTTAATGCTGATTAATGAAACTGCTAAATTGTCAAGACTGCTAGTCACAGTTATCAGTCTCTAGAGACTGTGCCCTAAAACAGTTGTCATCTGTAATATGGCTTCTTTTGTAGGACCAGATGTGAAACATATGGTGACCTATTACAATAGGGATGAGCTGCAAGTCCATGAAGGCTGAATTATATTGGACAAACTACCCAGATGAAAAAATTATGTCCAGTGATCATTATAGGATCATAGCAACTTTCTAGAGGGCGAGGGATGACGAAGGACTTGGGAAACTGCCCAGCTCAGGTAATCATTCCTGTAATTCTGATATTCTTTATGCTTATTTGTATCCTGGAGGAAAGCTGTGCTGCTGTGAATGCAAACACACTCTAAAACATATTGCTACAGCTGCTGCTTGTTCTCTTCAGTACATTGGCAGGTACGACCCAGAGCAAAATATAATGGACTGCTTTTCAGTTTGCTACTGCCACTTTGTATTACTCCTCATATGATTCTATCATTTTATGAACAGTTTAACCTACTTATGTGTAAATGGACAGTGGTTGAAGATTAGAGAGGCTTCATTTGCCATGAAGAGCTAGTATCTGTTCTCAAAGGGAAAAGAACCAGCTGACCTGGATGGCAGGTCGGGTACACCATACTGCAGACGTGTATCAAATTACCAGCATGGTGTCAGGCTGTGTGTGGAGTAACAAACACCCCACAGCATACATACAAACTGATTTTTAGAGGGAAGTTTACACAGCCATTTCAGTGACTAAACACACAAGTAAATTTGCAGGATGATTCAGATGATTCATAGGCACGTGCACCGTCCTTCACAGTAGTTTCTAAAATCAGTGCTGTAATTGCTGAGGGTCAAACTTACTTCAGGCAAGATGTTTGTGTTTGAATATATGCTTGGAGGGAGGCAGAAAACTTTGTGTTATCTACTAGGCACACTTCCAGTATTTCTTCCATTGCCCTATTCTTGGCTTTAGGATTTTTCTGTCCAGTAGAAGTGTTCTTACAACTTGTCAGGTCTCACTGTTTTGTATGTGCTTTCACAGCAGCCAGCCCTGCATCCCTAACACACACGAGCAGCATCACCAACTTCACAAAATCAGATCCCCAGAAATGCTGAAACTTCATCTTACAATTCTGTAACCATGCAAGGCTGATTTACTGCAGCAGAAGCCCTCTTCAAATCGTCTGGCAACAGAAACTGAGGTATTTTTATTATGTGGCCAAGCTTTCTGTGACAAATAGTGCTACCACAGCTTAATTGGCATTTATACAAATATTCAGGTCTGTAAATGATACTGGTGGAAGCCAGACCCACAGCTGGGGCTGTCTGCATATGGTTACCGCACTCTGGATGGATAATTTGTTCCCTGGAAAAGTCTGTTTTCATAGTAACGTGGTTACAAAGCAGCCTCTCAAGTGCCACTGTGTCAGGAAAGCACATCACAGACAGAAGGTAATGACTGCTGACACCAGACCAGCTTTCCTCTTGTTCCATATAAAAGCCAGCAAACTCTAAATCATCAGTGCAACCATGCCGTGTACCTGCCCCCATTGTTCAGGCTTGGCTTTAAGCTGGGAACAAAATCTATCAAAATGCAGTTTCAGAAAAAAAAAAAAAAACCTTACTGTGTGACATGTACAAGTCCAACTGGCTGGTCTGAAAAAAAGGAAACTGGGATTAAGATTTCAACAAAGAGCACTTCCTACTAAGGAATAGTGGCTTGGGAACTACTTCACACACACAGAAAAACCTTCCAATACTCCACCTCCCCTCTCCAAACAAAAGAAAGTCTGGGGTGGGACAGCCTTGGAATTGTCCCTGCCCTGGCATTTTGGCACACACCCTTAAGAAGGAAGATTATGGTAAACAAGTCATAAAATACTGTTTGTCTAACATTTGCCAATTGTGTATTTCAGCCTGGAAATCCAGTTTGTCTCTCAAATGCCCTTTCTGTTATCTATTGGTTATCATTGCTTCAAATGACAGTTTTAATGTGGAATCTTTTGTGAGCTTTTAAATTATTTTGTTTCTCCAAATTAGGATTAGAAAACCGGTTCATTCTCATTGTGTGATCTTTCTAAATAAAAAGTTGTGAGGAACTGAGCAGCAGCAAAAAGGCAGATCAGAAAATAAGGATTCCATCCTGAGTTTGGCTATGGACCCCTGGTGTGACTGTGGCTAATCAACTTGATTTTCCTCCCACAGCTGCTCTAACAGTAAAAATAGCACAGTTATTGGCTTTTTGCTTTCCCTGATTCTTGTTTGACTCGGGCTTCACAGTAAAGGGGCTCTCTGACCATGTTTGACAAGGAACACCAAGTCAGGAAAGTCTTTGTGCTCCTGCAGTGTAGCTGAGAGCTCCAGCTTTTATTCACATAGCTGACAGTTTGCTGTAGGGCATTATACTAAGAAAAGAAAATTTTATCTCTTGACTATCCACTGTGCTAAAGTCTGACTGGTACCTACAGTAGCCCCAGAGAAATCTTAGAACAGGTAAGATTTTTTTAATAAGACACGCCAAAAAAACAGAATTTTTTAAATGTACTTCCAGATACAAGTGGTGGGATGTTCTAGAGTAACATCTTACTGGCAAAATAAACATAGCTGAAAGTCTGGCCTCAACTTGATAACAGAAACACAAATCACAAATAAAAATAAACCACCTGAATTTCATTTTAAGCTGATACATCTCTTGGATTTCTAAGTTTTGTATCGAATATAATTGATTAAGAGTAAGTCTGTGTATTTTGTAGTTTCAACTCTGCAGAAAATTCAATAGCACTTTGTGCAAGAAGTCGTTCTGTTGATTAGGAGACCTTAATCAATACAATTTAGCTCCTCTTAGGAGCTGCCCCTCTCCCAGCCAGAGCCTTGCAGTGTCAATGTGATGCTCAAACACGCTGTCTCCAGAATTCTCTAGATACCTCCCAACACACACCCAGTAACAATGTGGTGTTACTGACAGAGCTGCAGCTTGTATCTCACAGTAATGCAGATTTTGTACCTGCTTCAGACCTCTTAAAGAACCTATGATAGTGCTCATAAATAAGTTTACATTCTTACTCCAATTGCAGTAACTCACCAGAAAATAAAATATTTTGCTGCAGTCGTTACACAACAGTGAATGTTGAAAATGCTTGAGCACAGCATGCAAAACCCCTTAAATTTGTGGTGTTGTTCCTTTAGTAACTGAGGGCCCTTGGCAACAGAATGACACTTCTGAGCCACTTCAATAGTAATGGTAATAAAAAAATTACATCTTACTGCAATTTGAGGAAGACAAAATCTTTTATTTTACACTTTTAAATCCATGCTTTCTTTAATTTTTGGAATAGGTTGCCATCTATCTAAACTCCTTGGACTTGTGCAGTCCCAACTCCTCAGTTCATAAATCTGACAAGTATTGTACCACTGACATCTACCTAAAAAAGAACTACAAACAGTGGCTTGAGGAGATGAATGTGGGCTGTTCATTCAGTTATCCTAAACTCAGGTACAGGTTTTTGTCACACCCCCTTTCACGAATGTAAACCTTCACAAAATAAGTGACTGAACTGTGTAGTAAGAATTACAGAGAAATGTTGCCCAGAAGAAATGAAAGACTCCTCTGATTCTATTCCATAATCAAGGAAAAGTAAACTGAGCCTGAGGAAAGCAGGAGGTAAAACAAAATGAGATGTATCCTTATAGCCACATCCTAATAGAATCATTACAGCACTGGCTGGCTCCTGGCAGAGGTGGAGGAACAGAAAGTGATAACCAGATGGGGAACAAACAAATCAATATGGATCACTGAAAACTGATTTACAGCACCAAGCTCACTCAGACTTCTCTTGCATTTTCTCTTGATTAGGCTGGCAGGAAGTGAAGATGAAAATGTTAAAACCTGACTTTAGTCTTCCATGCTGCACTTAGGCTGCACTCTCATGTTAGAGTCCCTTTCCCTGCACTTCTGCAGGTCAGGCAGAGCTCTGACAGCTGGAACTGCCCACAGGGGTGCAGGGGGTGTCCTCTGGCAGCTGACATCCTCGTCCAAGCCTGACCATAACATGGTTTTATTTGAGTGCCTCAAGTAAATTGGCTGATGACAGTGCTCAACAGCCTGGTTATAGCAAATGAGGAACCTGCAAGGAAGTTAGGATTAGTATAAAGGAAAGAAAATGCACTTGCTTTTACTTCTCTTTCCATTAAGAAGTTATGATTTTAGGCAGAGAAAAATCAGAATCACTGCCCACCAATAACTGCTACAGAAGATTAAGTTGAAAAAAAGAAGGGGGGGTGGGGAGAGAAGGGGTGAAAAAAAATTTCCAGAAATGTAATTTGGACATATGTGGTCAAAAAGCAAGGTCTCAAAGAAGGCCCTAGGGTCAATATAACACAGAATGGAAGGACGCAGAGCTTGGAACTTTCCCTGTGACTTAAATTACAGATAGTTTCCAAGAGTTTCCTTAATAAGATTTGTCTAAGGAGAAAATATTGGTGTCAGTGAGAGGAAAAACTCTGATTCACGGAAAATGGAAAAGAGAAAGGCAGCTTAAACCAGGAGTCAGTCATCAATCTATCACTTAGACACAGTCTTGGCAAAACCCATCCTCCTGGTGGAACTTGCCTGGAGTAGAGCAGATTGATTTGACAGTCTCTTAGCCTAATAAATGCTTGACCCCGGGGTCTGCTGAATTCACTAAATTCACTATGCAGAGAGAATTGGGAACCAATCACCTCTGGGGAGCATCCTGCTCCACAGCCCTCCCCTGCTGAAGGCCTTGACTGCTCTCAGCCTTATGGAGATGAGGAGATGGGAGCTGCTCTCACAAGAAGAAAGGTTAATCGACTACCCTGCTGCTAATCAATCACTTGGAAAGATGCAGCACTTACAATAGGTAGGCTCCTCTTCCTGCCAAGAGGTCCTTGCATCTTAACCAAGGACCATCTCTCCTCCAGCTTGAAGGATGAGTTACAGACAGAAACACAACCCAGAGAGGTGCCAGGTGTCTGATCTGGAGCCAGCTGAAGTCAATAGAGAGACTCCTGGTGAGTGCAGTGGGCTTGGGCCAGACCCCAAAGAAAGACTTATTACCCAAGGTTTATTCTGCATGCATGTATCAAGCTACTTTTAGTAGTGAAAGATCCTTGGAAAGAAGCAGATTCATCACACACTTTTGCCTCCCTGTGAAATCAAAACTTCTACAAACCATACTGTGTCCCAGTTACCCTGACTGTCAGATATGGCTTGTATCCAGAAAAGGAAAATTACCTGCCTGTGACAGCACAGACAGACACCTATACATTTCAAAATCTCTAAGGAGCACAAAAAGAAAAAAAAAAGCCAAACTGCTCATATTTTCCTGTCCTTCTTGTGATTGCTGCTAGCCAAAATGAGAACTTCCTCAGAAGAAAATTAGATCAATTTCTGAAAGAAAGAAAACTGAAGGAGTAAAAGTTAAAAATAAATACCCTGGCATGGAGAACAAGCTCAGTGCTGAACCACCAGCAAGGTGAAGCTGAGAGAAAAAAATACCAGGAGAAAACCCAGGGTTAGAAAGTAGCCCTGAAGACTTCTGCAAATTAACAGCTGCATTTAGCACCAGCATAACTGATGACAAAGTGACTGTCCTTGATGCATCTAAATGGAAGGAGGAATTCTTATCCTCATTACAAATCCAGTGCATCCCAGTGCAGAACCACTCAGTAACACACCTGCTGCAGCACACAGCCAAAAAGCCACATGGCAAGGAGCTGAAACCAAGACCCACAGCTTTAGGACATCTGTGGCTACAGGTACCAGTTTAGAGTTTATCACAGAGGTTGCTCCTACAGATTTGCTCCTTCAAGGCTCTGCTCCTGGTCTGTTCCCACTACCAGTCTTACCCAAGGCAGGCTCCTGGATGAACTTCCACTGCCATCCACTCACTTTGCTGCCAGAAGTCTGCTCAAATCCTGGAACGAAGCTGTTGGCGTGGAATTTTTGCTTTTGGAAGAACCCAGCTTTTATTAAGAGGCAGAGACACGACAGACTGGTGCCATGGACTATACCTGCTGTAGCTAATGAAGAAGTGCCAGGTTCTCCAGAAGGCTGGAGGGCAGCACAGATACAGTGGCTATTTTCTGCTCATCTGAAAGTTCATGGCACTACACCTGAGGCTATGGGTATTTCCTCCAGTGAAACAGAATAATCCAAGGTGTGCCACATACACGATTTCTATGTGCCCCAAGAATTGCTTTTCTCCAAAGACAGCCATCTCAAAAGTTCTTTGCCAGTAGACAGCTGTGGTTGTCAAAACTAATCTCCTCATCTTCTCACTGCTAGTTGAAAAAAAGCCCACAAGACAGGTCCCGCATCTACATCCAAAAACAAGGACTAATATTTGGTGACTTCTCTTCCTTTGGCTCAATTGATAAAATAACCAGCACTGCAAGCAAAGTGAGATTTCATTAGGGAGTGAAGGTGTCTATTTCATAAGGAAACCTGACAAGAAATTCCACATACAGAACAAGAACTAGAATTAAGAGATTCAGCAGCTTCTTCCCAAAAAAAGACTTTTTGGTATTTTATAGCCTTATAAATCTGAAGATTTTGGCCAACTCCACAGATATGTGTCATGCACGTTGCATCAAAATGCATGGCCCTCTAAGTTGTACTCTGGTCTAAGAGCCTTGGATTTGTTTTGTCTATAACCTTTGCATCAAAATAATGTCAAAAGTTAACATCCTGTTAAGAGAAATGGGGATACTCTGTGTCTCCCCAGGTATTGTTGATGTTACTGCAGATGCAGATTCATGAAAACTGTGCCTTGTTTTCTCATGTTTGAAACCAGATTTTTACAGCCACAGCTCCTGTTTTGGAACAAGACTGTTATTTTCTATATAACAGTATGCAGCAAGGTGCTGGCCCAGCAGGTCCTGGTCATTCCTTTGGCAGACACAGAACCATGCTGCCCTGAGATTCCCCTGCCAGTGGTGGATCCCACTGTAGCCACAAAACTGACAAGAGATGCACGTAAAAAGTGATGTATTTCACCTATTGACTATATTTTTCACCTATATTTTTTAACCCAGAGTGGATGAGCATAAGACACCTGCAGCTCAGTGCTAATGACCAAGTGAAAAAAAAAAAAAAGGTTGCTGCCTGATCAGTTCTTCCTCCTGTCATTTGGAATAGTGTCCTACAAGGCTGAACAGCACAAACTTGATCAGCACCTAAAGACAAAATCCCTTCTGTCTAAAAGGAATGGAGAGATGGATGGCAGAGAAACAGAAGGGAAACTCTGCGAGCTCTTTTGACCCAACTGACATCTGATGAATGGTCTGCAATATAAATTTATTGAGAAATAGAAAACTTCTTATTTACCCTTACCATCACTCCCCAAAATTATTTACGCCACAAAAAAACCACAAAATTGCCTTGAGCCACATATTTAAAAATCTTGCAATTTTATTTGCATATAAAGGCCGCTAGATATAATATCACAATAAATTTAAAGAAACAACTGCTTTTCTAAATTCCATTAACAAGGTAACATAAAACAGAACAAAGCTCAATAGCATTTACAGTGGTGGAACAGAAATAACTATCTTCAACAATATTTTGTGCTAGTGAGATTGCATTTACACACAGTGCAAAATAAGAAAAAGGAAATAAAAAAGACAAGAAGAATATTTAAATATAAAGGACAACTAAGCCTTATTTTATTTAGGCTTGATTGTATCCATTTGACTCTATACATGCCTGAACTACAACAAAGATTTAACTCGGGCTCTTGAAGGCCTTGAGCACTTGGAAAAATGTGTCACATCCTTCATAATTTAGATGTGCTGTACAGCATAATTTTGCAAATGCTATACTGGCAATATTAAATCCTAGCTTAGTTATAATGCACAAAAAATACATATATATATAAATTCATATTTAAAAGGAGTCCGCATTTACAATTTTTTTTTTTTTTACTGCATGAAATACCTGCTCTTTGCAGCTTTCACCCCCAGTCTTTTAAAGCTAAAATAATTTAAAAAAGAAACAACAGAAGGTAGATATCACATACAGGCTGTGGCTATCTAGATCAGTCTTTATAAAGCAGGTAGAGACAAACAACTGAGAAGTCTATTCTCCCCTTGCTGCATTCTACCGTGAGCAGAAACAAGTTTAAGTACATGCACACATGTCAAGAGGTAAATGGACCCCAAAACATTGTTTGTGCTACTCAAAACTTTGATATAAATGGAGATAAAAAGTTAACATTTAAACCTAGGGAAAAAGAAGACACTTAAAAAAACCCCGACAATAACATAAGTTGTGCAAATTTGGGTGTATTTAATTGCTGCCTATTTTTTAGCTTATAATATAATATTAAAATAAGGTCTCTCACTTATTAAAAGAAAGCTTGGCTGTCCTTTCGAGAATACTATAACAATTTACAATGGCAAATTTATTGAAAAACAAAATTCATTTTACAAATTCACAATGCTTTATCAATTTAAAATGAATGCTGCATTTCCAAAAAGCACAACCTCTAACTTTTCATCTTGTTTCTTTTGCACCAGCAATTTACAAATAAAAAGAACAAAAATCCCCAAACCCCACCCCAAAACAAAAACCCCGGCTCCCCGCAAAATCCTCCCCCCAGTTTATTTTGAAATAAACACGTAACTGAATGCAAGTTTTGTAATTAGAAAATGGCAGTTTATAGACCTTCCCCAGTAGTGCTTCAGGATCCTTGAGGGGTTGGAAGGTCGAAGATGATGGGAGGGTTGGTGGGCTGGAAGCTGACTGTGCAGGTGGAGGCGTTGATGTAGGTGGTGTAGCCGTCGGTCATGATGCCATAGCCTGTGGGGACAAGGGGCACACTCACTGCCAGGGACACACACAGCACCCAGGGGCACCCCCACGGGGCAATCAGACCAAACCAGCCCCTCCAAAATGACACCAGCCCCTTCGGGTGTCCCTGCCTCAAAGGCTCAACTGGAAAAAAAAAAAGTCTTGGGTTG
>WBND01000232.1:1056708-1068315 GCA_013398595.1 Tychaedon coryphoeus | reverse complement strand
CTGGCAGGGTTTGGGATTGCTCTTTGTGATACTGCATTTCTATTTTAATTTTCCTAGTAAAGAACTGTTATTCCTAATTCCCATATCTTTGCCTGAGAGCCCCTTAATTTCAAAATTATAATAATTTGGAAGGAGGGGGTTTACATTGTCCATTTCAAAGAGAAGCTCCTGCCTTTATTGGCAGACACCTCTCCTCCAAACCAGGACAAAAAATCAGTGTACTTTTGATTTATGTACAAACTTTTCTTCGCCCCTGGAAAATCCTCTGTTGCAACTGGGTGGGGCAGAAGAACAAATCACACATGTTCTTTTTCTAATTACTTAATTAGTGAGCTATATTTTGCATGCCTGTCATGAAGAAAAAGACCATTCAGAAGCACAAGATTTAGAACTAACTTTGGTTTATGCCAAACACCCCCTCTCCAACAAATGACCTGAGCTCTGTCATCTCTCCTGTGCTAGCCCTTATCACTCAGTGCCTCATCCCAGCTGAGCTGCTGTTCACACTGGCTTCTGAGGCCTCAGGAACTCATCAGCAGGTTAAAAATGCACACATGCACATACTCAGGCTGGCCAGGGAAGCTGTGTCTGCCCCATCCCTGAAGAGTTCAAAACCAGGCTGAACAGGGCTCAGACCAACCTGGTCTCGTGGAAAACATCCCTGCCCTTGGCAGAGGGTTTGGAAGGAGATGATCCCTGAAGTCCCTCCCAATCCAAAGCATTCTATGACTCCATTATTTAATTTATATATATTTTTTAAAAGAATTTTATAAAAGTGTGTGTGTTTTAAGCTGACATCCACAGAAAGCTAACAAAGAAGCTTGAAAACATCTAGGAAGTATTTGGCCCAAATGTACTTAAAAAAAATTTGAAATAAACCCCAGAGTTTCATGGAGGAAGAAAGATTCCCATTGCAAACCCTCAGAGGAAGGATGTTTTTCTTTCAAACCATTCTGATACAGTACAGATCACTGCTGTCTGAAAGAGAAAATAAATACAGCTACCCACAGTGCCTATCAGAAAGAATAATCACTTCAGAATTGCTGCACTGTCCACCTCTATTATTTTATTTATTTAGACTGGCAATTTTGATTTAGATCATCTCATGGTGGGAAAAACCTTATTTGTGGTTGTTTTGTTTATCAACCAGGGGGGAAAAAAACCTGCAACACCAAAATATGTGTACAGCCTCCACTGGCTCATGGGAATGTGGTGATGTTCATCTCAGCTGGAGTTGGATAAAAATTAATTGCACTGCAAGATAATGCTCTTAATACTTTGCTATTTCTTCCTGTACTGAAACAAGCCATTCTTGTGTCTTCTGTGTAAGTACTAAGAATGATTTTAACTTTTTGTTGGTATTCTTATAAGAATTTATTTGAATGTTCACTTTTAATGAGTGCTGCCACCTTTCCTTGGAGATTTAAATGTAGGGGGCTGCACATGGTTCCTTGGTGCTTCCTCATAATGATGATTTTGTACATTCAGACACCCTCCTCTCCCACCCTTAGACTATTACAGCCACAAGTTTCACCACCCAATGTGCCTACAAAGGCTCTAGACAATTTACACATTTTAGTTGGAAGTCTTGCTATAATAATTTATTTTTAATATCCAAGGACTAATATTTGTACAAAATACACAGCCTTTTCCTGGGTGCCTTAAGGGACTGTTATTTATGCCTGTGTGCAGAAGGTCATGTCAGTACCCCCAGTATAAACTCTTTATTTACAGATGCCAAGCATGGAAATCATTGTATGAAGTCATGAGGGCTTCAGAAAAACCAACACCACTAGCAGAGAAAGCTGTCCTTTGTTTAGTTTTCTTTTATGAAGTCCTTGAAATCTTTAGGCCTATGGAGAACCTAGTCAGAGACAATGGAGAAGCCTCCAGGGGGGAGAATATAAAACATTTAATGTGTAATTTTGAGTTCTGGGGTCATGAAGTCTTACACTCTCTCTCAGGCAGAACTCCTCGTGTTTGTCTCTCAGCCACATGAAAGCTACAAAATCATATTAAATATTTAAGTATCTCCAGAATGTATTTAATCTCTCAGTCTCTTCCACTGCCACAGACTGAGCTCACTGTTTCTGAAGCTTCACACTCTGCCTGTCCTGGCACTGACAGAGGGGGAATATCTCTTCTGAAAGATGAGACTCCTGGAGGGTAACACAGAGAGCACAGACTGCAGCACAGGGTGCTTCCAGAAATGTGTGCACTGTGAGCTCTGGCTCCTCCTGATGCCTGACTCGAGATGCCCTCCCTTCTCCTCATACCCTGAGGGAGGTGAGCAGAGCCAGCAAGTTGTGTTTGCATTTTCTTTTTTTCCTCTGGCATCTTTCTTAGCTCCTGTACTTGGAGTAATGGGGATAATTTTCATTTTGGCTTGCAAGTGTGGGGAATCTCATCTGTTTCTCTAACCAAGTTTGTCAAAATTTGAATTGCTTTCAAATAACCTGTACAGAACAACCTTTGCACAGTGAAAGATGTAGGTGGCTAAATGTAGCACACATTCCTGAAACAGTCTGGTTTAATTCTGGAATAAATTTACAAAGTGCCACGCATGCAATCACTTCCCTGAACTCCCTTCCCTGCTTTAATCCAATATGCCATTACCCACTGCAACACAGCATCAGGATGTGCTTCCTGGGATCTGAGAGGGAGCAGGGAACAGCAGTGCTCCTTACCTTCATGGATCCCACCAAAGACGTGGAGCTTGGGCCTCACTCGCCTCTGCACCGTGTTCAGCAGCTCCACACAACCCACTCTCTGCAGCTCCTTGGGAACCCAGTCTCGAAATCCTGAGGGCAAAATGCAGTCCATACTATTAATTCTCCCTATTCAGGTAAGGTTTCACGTAGTCTTTCAGGAAGTCATCATTCACACAGGGTTCATTACATTAGCTCTAGTCATAACCTCTCCATTAAAGCACACAATGGCTTTTAAGAAATGTTTCACAGCCACTTTGTCTTCCTTAAGATTTCCTCCCTCCATCTACATTAATATTTTTCTGGATGTGATTTTTTTTTTTTAAACTATAGGTTTAAACTCGTCTTCCACCTTGAAACCCCAGGCCATTTATTCCTGGCACTGCTGCAGATTTTTCTTCCCTTTCCCTGGCTCTTAGAGCAGTCAGCTTCCCAAGCCAGCCATGTGGTTACCCCAGAAATGAAACAGCTCAGGAAGATGAGCTGAGCTGCCACCCCAAAGATTTAGAATAGACTCCCACAATTTCCAAATTGCTTGGAATTGCTTGGTTTGCAAGCATCAGGTTACTTCTGAGCCCTCATCACCAGCCTCAAGCAACCCAAAAATTGCAAAACAGCTCCCAACAAGCCAGTGCCAGCTGACCACGCTGCCACTTGGTCTTATGGATATACACAAAAATGCACAAAACCTGACATCAGTCCCTACAGAAGCCTGCTGCCTGAAGGAAAAGGATCAGCAGGGCAAGGTGAGCAAGAAGCAAGGAAAGGGAAATCAGGAGCCACATCCAGCTGCAGCACCATTCTGCTGACTTCAGCATAATTGCAGCCAAGTTAATCCCAGTTAGTAAAAACATGCTGGGACATGAACTTGGATACATTTTAGAGTGACCAAAGAGTCCAGTTACAGCTCCACCTCCTTTAATATTTATTTAATATTAATAAGTCAACACTTATTTAAAAAGCAGTATTTTGTCAATATCATCATGCAGGCTGACCTAGAGCCCCTCATTTTAGGCACAGTACTGACACCTAATCTGTGTCTGTAGTTAAGATACAGCGCCAACCTTTGGAAATTGAACTTCATTATCTCCTTCAAACACAAAATTTAAGCACCCTTATTCAATTACAGCACTCATTAGTGTCTGCAGCATCACAGTATTTCTGTATGAACCCAATTCAGAGCAGATGGATGAACAACCCATTTAAAACAGCACCCATGAAACATTACAAACACACTTGCAGGGGTTTTTTTGCTTCTTGGGGAAAATAAAGCAATTAAGAGAGTGCAGTTCAGAGCCCTGGTTTGCAATATCTGGTGGCTCTGCTGTCAGGGGATGCTGTGTCACTGCCTTAAGTTAAAGACAATTTGCTGATCATCTTACAACATTCTCTAAGTAGTATTAAAAAACTAACCAGAATATAAAAGGAGCAGTAACTACATTGGTCAAAAACTTTTTTTTTTTTCCTTAGCTTGGCTTAGATTGCTGATTCTTAACTTCATTGTGGTAAAAAACATAAGCATGCATTAATTCCTGACTCCATGGCCACCAAGAAGCTTTAAAAGAACACTGAGCCAGGATTTCCAAATGGGTTTAGTGTGGGCTTCAACTTCAGATTTGCCAAAACTGAGTGCTCCTGCCCCTGCTGAGTGAGTGTCCTGGTGTCCCTCTGAGACTGCCAGAACTTAGTCTAGGTATTAAAACAGAGATCAGTGAATGACTCATACTGACAAGACAAGCAAAATTCAACCAAATGAGAAACTTCAGCTCCCTAATGAAGAAACAAATTATGCATTCACAGACTGGTGCTCACCTGTCATTAGATCAAGTTAGGAACAATTATCTAAGAACATGATTTTATTCCTTCACTAATTTTTTATAAGCCAATTAATGCCTTTAAAATGATTCTTGCATATTCTAAGTTTACAAGGACATTATCAAGGAGAATATGTGACTACATAGTTCCAGACTCTTCACTGCTACTCTCAAACCTTAAAATAACATGACACTGCAGTGAGAAAAGGTTTCAAAAGTTTCAGTCAATCTCTAAAAAGTCATATGGGATTGGAAACTGGCTGTCAGATGAATACTATTCTTAAAAAAAATGTCAAACTATAATGGTTATGGAGTAAGATATTTGATCTTCCCTAGCCTGAATTTAATAAAAAATCAAGTTTTTTATGGAAACTCAGCAGATCAGCTAAGCCTAATCATAATTTTCCACTTCTTTCAGAAAGGTTTTAAATCCATAGTTTTTAGTTTAGGTGCAATTACAGTATATCTTACAGCATTATCAACTTTGCTTAGTTTGAAAGTAAAATTTTCATGCAAAAAATCACCCAGAACTTTTGATTCACTTACCAAGGGGAGGTCCATGTGTCATTAGTATATCAATTCCCTCAGGAATAAGGTTCCACTTGTCTAGCAAAGACTGACCTCTGGGTAGATTAAAGCCCCATCCATTAAACCATGGTGTCCTTTGGGGAAAATTAGGAAAACTGCATCAGTGTAAAATAAAAAAATAAAAATAAAAATAAAAATAAAAATAAAAATATAAATAATAAAAATCTCTTCCCTGAATTAAAACAATTTCTGTGCTTCAGAGATTACCTGCAGACAGCCTTTTTGAAGGGGATGCCTCTAACATACACTGATTCAAATACATACATATGTTAAAATATACATTTGAGTTTAGACTGATGTCTGATGTTATTTTTGTACTTCAAGAGCATTCAGCCCTGGGGGCATTTACTCACTAGAGAGAAAGGAAAAAATACTAAAATAACAAAGTCTAAATCTCGAGCTTTTTATCAACATTTAGGAATGTTCGTAAATAAGAACTCCTTCCCTATGTAATTTAAAATTCATTTAGAATTTCCCCAGGAAAACTGATACCCTGAGTGTTCTCCAGCACAGCACAGAGTTGTTCTGAGACATTGGTGTATCCACCAACCCAGGCATGTAGCAATGACAAGTACATTTTCTAGGAGTATTTTTTAACATATAACTTTTTCAACATATAACATATAATTTTGATACAGGTACATCATAATAAAGTACAAGTACATAAACAAGTACACAAAACAATTGCTCTGATGAAACACAGGAATATTTTGATTTGTTGCTGAAAACCTTTCATACAGCTCTTAGTATTGTACTAATTTTAAGAGTTTGCATCCATGTGTGTGTTTCCTAGAGCACAAGGAACAGTTTTAGACTTTGTTTTCTAGGTAGGCTATTCCTAGCCCTGGACAAATTTCTGATTAATTCTTCTGTGTGCTGCAGTTCTAAAAACAGAAAACAAAAACTGGGGGCAAAAAACAACCACAAACCACCCTTGAAAAAAACCCATACCTGTTAAAAACAGAGATCATTAGAGTCCTATGCAATTTCATTATGTAATCTGCCTCTCTACCCACTAAATTAGTCATTTTCCCAGCCCCAAATATGCATTTAAGTGGGAATGTCTGCTGAGATTACATCTCCAATTTTTATTTTTATTTATAATTGAAGCATTTTGTTTCCCTGAGACAATAATTGGGCCAATGAGGACTGTACCCAGTGCTGGGGATGATCTGCATTCCTGACAATCAGCAGGATGGAAAAACAGCAGGCACTGCTAATATAGGGGCAGGAAGGTCACTGGTGCCTTTGTAACAAATAATAGACATATCCCATGCAGTCCTGCTGGATAATGCTCACAGCTCACACACACAGGAACTCATTCAAGCTAGCAGACTTCCTGAATGATCAGTGACAGAAGATAGGAAAATCAGACCTTAGTCAAACATTTTATGTGAGCCTGAAAACCTTCCAGTGCTGCAAAGCAAGGCTGGTGCACCTCACAGGAGGTTTGTATGCTGCTGAATTACAACTGAAGGTTGTGTCTTGGCTTTAACTCAACCATAAGAATTTCTGCCTTTCAAGGATTGGCCTGTATCTAAGTTTCCTTTCCTATAACATTCCTAGGTTTTAACTTATCGAGATCATTGTAACCTTCAAGGTTGCAGCCAGAAGTTAAAATATCATTTGGCTAAACATTCAGCTGCTTAAAACAAACAAACACACAGGGCTTGGGTCACACTTTTCACTGTCAATTAATGATTCTTTCCCCACTTGCATTTCTCCTGCAGATAAGACTGTAGTTACTACAACATAGTTAAACCTGAAACATGAAACCACGTCTGTGATTTCTCTGGAGCTCTTTGGAGACTGCGACCACAGAAAAACCTGGATTTGTCTGGAGGATTTTTATTTTATTTTCTTCTGAAGCACTGTGGAAAGAGGAGGAGGGGAACCTGAGCTCAGATATATTCCTCATTCACCAACCCCTGTAATTAGCTGTGACTAACTGGCACCACATGGGAATGCACTTGCAAAGAAAACTTTTGAGAAACCTTCCTCATTATGCAGCATGTGCACAAAAAAAAAAGATGGTCAAGTACTTATTTAATATACTAAAGATTTTCATACAAAATGGGTAAATCAAAGAGAAGAACAGGCTACACCTGGATTACAGATTTAGGCTTCAGGCATTTAAAACATGGAACAGAGCATGATTCCTGCCAGCACTGCAGGCTGGCCAGGCAAACTGAGGGTGCCTGCCTTTCAGAGGGGGCTCAGAAAGCCAAGACAGCCAAGCATGTGCTCAGAACAGCACCAAGAAGCCAAACAGCTGCGTGGCAGGGGCTCAGGCTTAGGTGGGAGCACAAGGAAGGTGACCTGGTGTTTGCTGTGAGGATGGGATGGGGTCACTGTGCTGAGAATCCTGTGAGCTGGTTATCCCAGCAAACCTTAAATACATGCAGGAAAGCCAAAGCCTGCCCTGCAGGCAGGTAGTGTCCTGGCAAGGAGTATGAGAGCAGGATATTTTACTCCTGTTAGTGCCTTTTTTTGCATGCATAAGAGTTAAATAAGAGTCACTCTCAACATCTAAATGATTTAGAAGAACTGTGCACGGAGTTAGGTGCCCTCTGCAATGTATTTTCAAGCTGATTACTTACTGTGAGAAACCACTTCCTATCTAGGAAGAAATGTAGATAATGAACTGGAGCTGCACTGTCATGGTTTAACCCCAGCTGGCAGCCAAGCACCACACAGCCCTTTGCTCATCACCTCCCATGGGCTGGGAGAGAGAATCAGAGGGGTAAAAGCACACACACTCACTTGTGGTAAATTACAATCAAGCACAAGTAATTAATAAAGGCTACTTAGTCATTAGTAGCAACATTTCAGATTTGACCTAATTCTTTTTCCTATAGATCCCTAAGTAAAAGATTTCAGCAAGTTCCTAAAACTTCTTTTTTAGGTATAGATGGCAATAGCAGAAAGATATTGGCTGCTGAATAATGCCACAAGGGAGGCACAGAAAAACCACAGGGTGATGAGAGATTACAAATGATTTTGTCATTTTGCATTTGATGGACCAGAACACACCCTCACAGCTGATGCAGAAGTATCTAACTGAGGCTCAGCTCATCAGAACCACACCACACTTGAGAGCATCCCTCACATGCCACCAAACCATCCCAGCAATTCCTGATCCCTGCCAGCCCAGCCCTCTCCTGACTGCAAAGCTTCCTTACCACCTAGGGGCTGGCAGGGATGTGACAGGGAATATCCCCACAGAAGGCACACCCCTGGCCCATCCCTGCTCTCCTCAGCTCTTCATTCCTGCACAGGAATCCCCACAGATCCCCCTCCACCTGGCCTTCTGGAAGCTGTGCTTTTCTGCAATTGAAAGAATGCTTATGCAGTAGGCTGCAAATTATCTTCACACCTCGTGCTGCAAGAGATGCAGACATTCCTTGACAGAATGCCAGGAATGTGAAGCTTCCCAAGACTCATCCTCCCTCTACAGGTGCATTGGGAGAACCCCTGGATAGGACACACAAATCCATCTGCTTTGAACAGCAGAGAGCTGCAGCTTCAGCAGGGATCACACCTCCCAAGTAAGCACTGTATGGCTTGATTATTTTATTAATACATTAAAAAAACCCAAACTAACCCCCCACAAAAGCACAGCATCATTTCATGGCACAAAAAATCACAACTGCTCCTCAGGGCATTCACCTCAGAAGCAACACTGTCACATGAGGAAAGGAAACACAAAGCCACAGCCAAATTCATCCAGCTAACACAGAAATGTCAACTCCTTCTGCAACTTTACTGCTTTTAAAGGATGGTAACTCCTACAACCTACTTTCATCTCTCCTCTGACTCATGAATTTGATTACCTGATCCTCAGAGTTCAACAACTCAGAAGGTAAATGTACAATGAGACCTTCTAGATTCACATTTTCCTCTTAACTTCACCAGTAAATCCATTTATTTCAATAGTTACTTCTAAACAGGATTAGAAAAAAATAAATTATCTCATAGGGCTTTATTCCCAAGTATTCATTCATTTTTTAAGGCTACCCAATCTTTTAGGAAAGCTTCAATTTTATCCTTAATAAGACATTTTTGGTTAAGCTCCTTTTTTACAGCAAAGGTTCAAATGCTTTTTCATAATATAACAACCACCAGGAAATGGTAAAGGCTAAATTGTTTCCTAAATGTGCTCATTATATGCAGTGTTGTGACACCAGTGAGAGGCACAGCCTGGGGCTCCAGCTGAATGTCATTCCCACCAGCACTTACCTGCTGTGCCTCAGTGTCCCATTCAGAAAGCCAGAATAATAACCCAGAACAGAGAGGAGCATCACAGAGCCTGCTTCCTTGGGATTCTGCTTACCCTGCATCTTTAAACAGCTGAAGCTCTCACAAAAGTGAATCATCAGTACTGCAATTATGTTAGCCATGTTACTGTATGCACCTCCTTATTACCAGGCTGCACTTAAGTCAGGAATCCTCTAAAACACAGTTCAGCTATTTTCACAAGGTTAGAAAAACCTGAAACCTCAACAACCTGCTGGTTATTTTGATTTTTTTTTTAAGGTTTTTCTTTCTCTCTCTTTTAACTTCCACTCTATAACCTCTGAGTGCTGGTTATCAGTGCCTTTTCCCTGGGGAGCAGTTCTTCAGCAGCCACTGTGGCCTGGCACACTCCTTGCACCAAATCATTCTCAATTTCTGCCCCAGGCTGCACACACTGCTCAGTGCAGGCTTTAGTTCAAACTCCTGGCAGATAGAGATCCATGCCTGGATCTGTGAGAGCCATGGAAAAAGGAAACATCCAGGACCTTTACTCTGCCATACATCATGTTCCATGGATGTGCTGATCTGGACCAGGTTATCACACAGAACAGGAACAGGACAGGAGCAAGTGCAGCTATAGCCACCCTTACAGCTGGGAAATGGAACATGAAAAGAATTCCCTCCTGCATCTTTCCCCTCTCAGTGCCTGCACAGCTCTGCCCTTGCTGCTCCAGGCTGCCCCAGCTGTTATTGACAGCTAACTGAGCTCTCATCCCCAAATCTGCAGCCTGTGGATACCTTTCACTGAATTCTCTTCTCTGATGCTCCACACCAGCCACTGACACCTTCTGCCCTGTCTGGAATGGCCAGTGATCCTTTTTGGCAGGGATTGTCCACTCAGTTCACATGTTCTGTGTTAACAACACCAGGACACCACAGACAGTATTCAAGAAAACTCATCTGTGGGGAAGATGTGTTTCAAGAAAAAGAAAACCAAAAGAATTTGAGTTAAGAAACACATAAAAACACACCAGGGTTTAGGAAACTTCGGAGCAGAGGAGCAGACAGGAGGTTGCAACCCCAGTAATGTCACAGAGGATCACAAGAGCCTGGGGACAGCAGGACACAGAGCACAGCAGAAAAGAAACCAGAGAAGCAGAGCAGGACACCACCAGGAATCCAGTGGATACTGGGAAGGGGAGGAAGGGAGTAGCTGAATTTCTCAAGCTTATGATCCACACAACCTTTGCTTAAGTATCCAAATTGCTCATCAAGGAGGAAATTTCCTCCAAATCTTCTGAGGCTTTCCAATCCCTAACTGTATAGCAATTATTTTATTTAGGGCTTTACTTAATGAGATCTGGGAGATATTTTGATAACCCAAAAATATGAAAATAATTCAAACTTGACTCAAGGGCTAATTTCATTCTACTTTTAAAAAGAACAGAATTACAAAGGCCTACAAATAGAAGAATCAGACCTTACACATTCCTGTGCTGTGTGTAGCTGGGGCTGGTTTGAAGGATAGACCTGGTTTAAGTTAGACTCAAATGGATCCATACATCAAGTACAATGTGTGGTGTTGCACTGTGGCAGCATCTCAGACCTACAGAGCACACCCTGAACTGCTTCTCATCCTGGAGTGAGCACATTTACTCCTTCATTCCCACACTGCATCCCACAGTGCACCCTTGAAGCATCAAAGGATGCTGCAGTACTGAAAAGAACTCAAATGACTCAAGGTCTTATGGTAAAATTTTGTGGTCTTTTTAAAATCTTAAAATATCTAAAGGAAGGAGCTCTCTGGTCCTGAAGCTCACCACAACATAAATCAAATGTCTGTTCCCAGGGACATGCCAGAAGAAAGAGAAAACAAAAGAAAAAAAGAGCAGCTATCTATAATCTTGATTCAATTTTGCCCAAGAACTGTGCATGTTTGAAAATTATGCTTGGATGCTTGATTTCTTATAGTAAGCATGATCATAATATGCTATTGTACCCCATCTTAAACTAATGTTCTACATGCCTCTTATTATCTGTGCAGGAAATGTGAATTGACAAAGCTTCTACCCCAGGTCAGTCTGGGAGAGGCTTTTACTAGCAGTCCTGCTTCTGTGATGACAACACACAATAAAGTAGAGAAAACAAAAAAAAAACAAAAAAAAAACAACCAAAAAATAAAGTCTCTCCCTCAACACACACTTAATAGTGCATATCTTCAATCCACTGGGGTAGTCTGTGTGTTTGACATGTAAAAAAAA
>WBND01000232.1:1032723-1056140 GCA_013398595.1 Tychaedon coryphoeus | reverse complement strand
CCAACCAGTTTGATGTTTCTGAAAAATAAATAAACCAACACCAACCCAAAGGAACACACTAAGTACAAACCTACATCACAATCACAGGAACTTGAAGGCTTTCAAAAACTCTTTCAAGTGCTCTACAAGTAATAAATAATTTAGGATCAGAATGGTCTAGACAAAGCACTGTTTGTAGAGGTACTGTGCAGAACTAGGTTGGCTAACCCAAGAATAAATTTGCCAGAATATATGCCTAAGTAACTTGCACAAAGTCCATCAGATGGTAGACACAGAATCCTGCCCTCCATGATTTTCACCATTGGTCTTTACCAATAACTCAATTATTCTTAGCTACTCTGATGACTTCAAGTAACACACTGAGATTGCTTATTGCCAGATGGTGCTGTTTATCTATAAATACCATCACTATTTTTATTTATGTTTTGCTCAAAATGCTGGCTTAGCATTCCTCAATAAGAAACTGAAACTTTCCAGCATGCCTGCTTGGAAAACCAAACCAGGCCCACATGTATTAAGCCTTCCAGACACGCACAACCCACAATATTTAATTGTAGGAACTTGTAACGTAATCTTCTAAATATTTACAGAAAAGAATGGGAACAGTTAGTTATAATTAGGTCACAGGATACTCCCAGAATTTCTTGTTTGCCTGAAGTCTGTGCTACCTTCCGTTCCAGCTTATTCCTGAAGCTCACTGTCAAGTCTCTTACCTTTGCTAACCAGATGAAAACTGAGTTTCCAGTGTCACAATACATGCTTAGTTGGCATTTAGGTACAGTATAAAATATCATGGCTTGGCCTTAAGCCATAATTTACTGGTTTACTGTTAAATAATAAGTTTTAGGAAGTGTCATTTATTTGAAAGCTATGCAGATTTGGTTCATTTTCCTCATGTATTACAGACCTTGCTTCATGCAGAAATTTAACATTTGGCACACTCAAAATTTCCCCTTTGCTGAAAGCTGGTCCAGCTTTGGGGTCTGCAGGAAGTTACCAGCTCCTGTCCAGCCTTCACCAAAAAACCACTGCCACCTTATTTGCTAAATTCTCTCTACCAACAAACTTTTTCTGTAAAGTCATCTGGGGAAAGGGATGACCATGGATCTCAAAATGCCTATCACACCTCCTTCTCAGCTCAGGAACACTTGATTGCAAGTGAAGTTCACACAGACAGAAAATCCTATACCTGATTTATACCTGATGCATCCAACACACGCACTTGTGTGTGGATAGATTTATATTTATGTGTAGTATAAATAAACATCCATTCCCTGCTGCTCTGCTTGCATCAGGGAGACTGAAAAACAACTTGCAGAAATGGTGCAGTGCACTCCCAAACCAATGAGAACTCCAAGTGCTGCAGCACTCAAGCATGGCCACAGTAATGGGAGCCAGCATTTTCAGGTTATTACCTGGAGGAGCTGTCTTATGTATGAGCCAATTCAGCAAATCAATTAAAGTAATGCAGTTACTTGCTCAACAGATGAACACAAAGGGAAAAAACATGACAGAAGAGACTGAGGGAAAAACATAAGGGTCATTAAAAAAAAAAAAAGGCAGCTCAAAGAGAAGAGATCATTCAGCATCATGGAGGTAAACAGAGCATTATTTTAATTGAAAAAGGATCTGATTAAGCAATGGGTCAGTTGTTTTTGTTGCCTTCAAGATTAAACAAGGAACTCTGATGACAATTGGGTCATTTACACAACATTTTGTTTTTTAAGGTCCCCCACCTTCGTGTTGTCCTTTCAATGAGGTTTGTGGGAGAGTTAATTTGACTCTTCTGATGAAAAAACTAATAATAATAGAATAATATTTCTAATAACAGAATGATTAGAAACCAATGTAGCAAAATTTCTGCATCCAGCCATACTGCAGTTTCACACTTACCTATTCACCCCTTGGGTTATTTATATACTCCTATTTGTTAAAAGGATGCATTCAAAGAAAAGTTCTGAGCTCCTATTACAAGTTCTCAGCTGAAGTAAATTTTTTACTGATGAGTTACCAGCCTATGAACTGGTGGTTTATAATAGAAAGGCAGACTGACATTTAAATAGAGTGGCACTAGAATAATGGCTTTACATTAGTATTTTATGGGAGGCTGAATAACCACAGAGCTAACATACTGTATTTCCTGGCAATAAAAAATCCTTTGAAAACAAAAGGTCATTTTATTTGATAATGTAAATGAATTAGATTTGTATTGTATGACCAAGAGAGTAAAAGAAAGATTAATTCTCAGAGAAGAAGTCAATATATCAGGATGGCTAGGATTGGTTTGGTTTTAATTCCTTAAGCATGCTGTAAAGCCTGCAGTTCACAACCCACAGCCATATATTGCTGTACACTGGGGGCTTTAATACAGGCCCTGGACTTCAATCTGATCTGATAAAAATCTGAAACTTGCAGCAGGCCATTATGTGGGCAAACTATTCATTTTATATTCACCTCCTTGTCGTGTCAGTGCAGAGGTCATCTAAAGAGGGGGCCTAATTAATCAAACTGTCAGGGCCCATGAGGAGGAGCATGTTAATGGGACTTTTATTTCACCCAGGAAAGCAGTGCTCTGACAGGAACCAGAAAATATGGCCTTGATGTTGCTGTTTATTAGCAATGCTGGGATCAGTGGCAATGGGTGCCAGGCAGCCCATGTTTGATAAAGCACTGGGTGTCAAGAACCTGCACCAAGCAGGAATCAGACAAGAGGCCAGGATCATCACAGACTGATGGCAGCTAGAGCACAGGCAGGGCTGGGGTGTGAGCACAGAACCTGAGCCTGCACAGGACACATTCTCTTTTTTCAAAAGGAAATTTAAAAAAAAAACAACAAACCAACCCCAAACCCAAACCAAACAACCCCTCGCCCTCAAATACCAAAACCCACCAGCTATTTTCCTGCACTCAGAGATGAGGCTTGGCAATATTTAATGCCTATCTGGCTTGCCTGCTAGGCAAGCACAGAAAAAAAACCCTAAATTTGGTGCAGGAGTGCTGAACTTAAAGGGCTGACACTACCCCAGCCAGAGCCATGCAGGATGCAGCAGATGAAGGAAGCACTGGCAGGGGTCAGGTGTGTGCACCTCTTGCCTGTGCCAGACTGGGCACCCAAGGAGCTCCTCAGAACACAGTGATAATGCTAAAACAAACACTGCTAGGATTTAATTTCTTGCCCAAAACCTTCCTCCAAAATTGATATTCTTAACACAAAATGCATGCCCAGAGTAAAGAAGAAAACAAGGATATCTAAAAGGGAGTGAGTGGGAGATAGAAGAGATGCTCAGTTTTTGAAGGGCACTGGACTCATTTTAGCTGCAGCCAAGGCATTTTCTGTGTGGGTGATATATGTAAAATTTTAAATTAATTATTTTAGTAATGCTCCCCTACACGATTTTCAGATTGCAATGTATTTTATACTTCAGGCCATGAATTAACTACTTTCTGAAGCCATTTTAATTATTTCCCCCCCTCCCAACACCATTATTTCCAAATGAATAGAGAGCTAACATTAAATAGCCTTCTAAATAGAGAGCTGCAAGAATCTACTCTTGTAGGATAAAGCACTTGGAATCACCACCCTAGCAATGCCCCTAAAAAGGTTTAAGCAGCTGAAAGGAAATATATTGCCAAAGGAAAAATAACAGGCCATGCAGGTCCCCAGCTGAGTCAAAATTTTTCTTGGTGGAAAAGGAAAGTTACTGTGGTTTTGGCTGCTGCCATGGATCCAAATATTCTTATCCTGAATTATCTTCTCTTTTCTCCATTCTGAGTTTTCCTCTTAAAGCCAGCAGTACTAGAACCAGAATGAAATTATTCTGTCTGCAGAGGCTACAGGGAGATGCTGGCAGAAAGGTGTTTTTCTCTGTTAGCAAAACAAATTTAAACACATCCTGCTTCTTTCCTGAGCCTCCCCTGCTCCTCCCTGCCACACTGCTCTCTGATGGGCCTGAGACCACTGACAACACCCTTGTAGACAAAAATGAGAACATCTTTTTTGTTATTTGGTCTTACAGGCTTCAAAACTTCAGGCAGCCCATGGAGAAGTATAGCACTGGGTTCAGGACTGCTTGCTCAGGGCAGGAACTGCTTCCCTGACAGCAAAACTCACAGCTTTACCACCAAACCACAGCTTAGAGAGAACAATGCATGCCTGCTGTAAAACAAATGTATGAAGAACAATAAAGACACTCTTCCCATCCTAATCTTCTGCTGTTGACAATGCCCTTTTGAACGGTTAAAATTATATTTTCCCTTAGACTTTCATGCTTTCTAATTTAAACATAAGGCACACCCCCTATACTTCACAGAAAATACATTATATGCAGGAAGCTAAAATGTAGTTAAAATAACTACCTTTTAAAGCTGTAGATGGCTGCTTTCACAGCTACAAGAAAAATAAATGTGGATGCGTAAAATCTTAATGGTTATGGGCTGCATTCTTATATTTCTCAGCAGCAGTGGTGTTAAAAACATTAAAGTCAGTTCACTATCAGCAAATGGAATAGTACAAAAATTTGGGACTTTGCTGAGTATCTTTTAAAAAAGTACTGAAGAGGGTGTTCTGTCATTGGCAGTGTATTACTTAGCCATCACCAGGGTATTCTGTTCGTGTAATGATTTTATTACCTGTATTGTACTATTAGCTTATAGGAGGGGAGGTCTGGATTTTTTGCAATGTCACATCTTCACTTACAAACATTGTGTAGTGGAAGTATGACCACAAATCTCCTGCTTCAAAGGCTTTGCAAGAGTGTACTCCTAAAATGCCTGCCTAACTTCACGGGGATACTGCTCTCATTTTGAAACAAAAGAAAACCTGCACGTAAATCCCAATGACATTGCTACAGGAACCTTATTTACAGTATGATTAAAAAATGGTCCTTTCTTACAGCCTCATTAAATCTAAGCCTCATTTAACTACTAGGACATTTTTACAATGGGTTTACTGACATACCATGATAAATGTCTGTATAACATCCTTCAACAATAGCCCTGGCTGCAGCCATAACCACAATGTGTATAAACACTGCATCAGCTCTAACAATGCACTGTCCTGAATAGTAGGAAGTGAAGTACCACTAAACACATTTTTACTGAACCCCACATTTCCAAACCTGTGTTTTGCTTTAGGTTTTTTCATTGGTTTCTCTTTTTTGTTTTGGGGGGCTGCTTTGCTCTGCCTTCTCAGAGAAACGTTCTCTTTAAAATTACAATAATTAAGATGTTAAACTTTTAAAATATTACAGAACCCTTTGAAATTCTGACCTAGGCAGAAAGGCTTCCTGAAATTTGATTCTTCAGAGATAAAAGGGCTGGCAGGCGGATGAAAGCAGCCCTACCCTTTTTTCCCTGTCAGAGAAATGAATGGAGCAGCTTATGAGTACATGGAGCTCACCCATTCAGGAGCCACGCTGGTGCCTGCTTGTCCTGGAATATCAGTGTTAGGTTACTGTGCAAGGCACCATCACTGTGAGCCAGCACCAGCTCCTCCACAGGAACAATGAGGGCCACAATAAGCTTTTCTGGAGATTTAACAAACTTTTCGAACTTCAAGGCAAGGCACTAAAACACATTTCTGTGGGAATCATGCTTTCCAAACACCTCTATGAATGGTTATCCACTGTAACTTACTCCTGCAAGGCACAGTGATCAGGAGTACCAGAACTGTAAACAAACTTAAACTGAACAGGCTCAAATGCTTTCCTGTTCATGGCTGGCCTCTGATTTAATTTCACATCAAATGATATTGCAAAGCTGGACATGGTAAACCTACAGTATTTTCGCTGGAGACTAGGGCCTGACATTCTGTCTAAATGAAATTTCCCAGTTGTCCCAAACACTTTTTATCTTATTTCCATGCTAGCAGTTTGAAATGTCACTATGCATTGCCACGATGACAGATGAGCAAAGGCACAAGAAAACAACAGAGCTGCTTTCTCCTGTGAACCCTGCCTGGCAAATGTGAAAATTCACTTTTGCCCCTGGCTCCTGGCCCACTCCCAGGTATTGATGGCAACAGGGGAAGCTCTGTAATGTGACTTCACACAGGTTGAAATATAGAGCATGAGTTAAGAAAACTTTGTGTGTCTGTATATACATACTCACATGATTTTAAAAACACCACTAATGGTCAAATCTTGCAAATACTTTTTCCTTTATTACCACAGGTTATCGGATACTGACAGCCATAAACACCCTGGGATCCAGGAGATTAAGTCATGTGGCCATAATGAATATTTTATGTGGATTAATAGACTGAGACCTAGATGGTAGTGGCAAAAAAATAAACATCCTTCAGAAAACATTTTTGTAAAGAGATGATGCCTCATGCTCACAGGGATTTCAGAACCTACAGACATCCCTTCAGTGACAGTGGGGAGGAGACCACAGTAACATTTCTCACTGTTGTGACTTACATACAAACTTTTTAGTAGAAGGTAGGGTAAAAATCAAGTTCTGCACCACATCTTGGCCACATTCCCCTGAAGAAATTAATCTATGCAACTCTTTTCTTTAAAAGACGGCCAGAATTTTCCATGACTGAGATGATACAGATGAGTTAGACCATATTTTGGGGATATATTTTCAGAGCATAGTGGGATTCCATCTGAACCTTCCTCTTCCAGAGATGCAGATTACACCTGCCCCCAGAGACCCACAGCCAGAGCCATTTCCTTAACTTTCCATTCCCTTGCTACATCTGAGAGAAAAAAAGGGCAAAGGGAAGACTGCAGGGATGGTGACCTCAGTTTGTACAATACTCCAGTGGTTAAAAAAAACTTCCTCAGAAAGTTCTCATTCATGAGCAAAGCACTCTTTAAAAACCAAACAGAAACCTAGAGGAACAGCCTTGACATCTACACACAAGGCCAGCACCTCTATGCATGCATGCACAAACACACTTACATGAAACAATTCATATATTTTTTCATATCTACCTATATACATATACAGCCAAGAGGCTGCACTATAGGCTATGCAAATTGCAATCAAGCAATGAAATCAGCATGATGATTTGGCATGTTGAAGTAGTTTGACACACTTTGCATATGGGAACATACAAGCCCTACCAAACTTTGCTCATCAAATTGTTAGAGCAGCTCAACTTCTGCCTGTAAATATGAATTTATAAAAGGGAGAGCAGTATTCACTGTTGTGTCTCTGCCTAGTTGCTTAATTGCAACATGTATTTGGCCAGATGAATTAGCCAAATACAACCAATGTCTGTCAATCATTTTTCCACAGTGTTTAACATTTTGCAATGCTTAAACCACTGTCATGATACCCTTACAGAGGTAGCTTTATTTCTTATATATCTAATTATTATTATTTATCTATTATGTATTGTTATGTATCTATTATTATTATTATTATTATTATTATTATTATTATTATTATTATTATTTCTAATGCATCAGGATCAAATATGACCTGGTTTCATTAGCTACAGTGCATGCAGGTCTATTAATACTGGAGCTAAATTCAGCTGTTCAGAAGTCAAATGTTTGGTGCAAGGCTCCATTATGGGCAACAGAGACAAGCCCTTTGTGCAAAGGGTACAATTAGCTCACAGGCCAATGTGTAAAGCAGCTGGGATGGATTGCAGGTGCTGCTTTCATTCTCCTTTAATGAAAATACAGAGCTGAGGAACTCTTGCTTAGTTTCACCCTGTAACTTTTAAATTAAAAAAAACAGTATCGAGCCTCCAACCCCAAATTTACTGTACCTTAAGGGACACCACACATTATACAAAATAAAGCTTCTGCAAAAATGTGGTGAGATAGGTGTCTGTTCACATGAGCATGCACATATATATATACAGCACATAAAATCTGACACCTAAAAAATATATATATCAACTTCTGGCAATATTGAAAACCCTTCAGCAGCATGTTTCTTGTGTGCAATGCTTATAAGAAGGCAACTGTGATACTGCTTTTCAGCTATTTTAGTAAGGGCCCTTGACAAGCTCCACATAAAATATTCAGCATTGATGTTTTCAAGTCCACACAACTTAACTTAAAAAGCTCTCTTCTTCAACCCACGTTATAAATAGGTTTATTATAAAGGTGGTGTGTGGACTAGATGTTTCCCTTACCCTTCCCAAAGCATGATTATATTGGGCTGCATCACAAGCAAAGCAGAAATTGAAAAATAATTTTTTTAAATTAAAATTATTTCTTGAATGTTTTGATAGTTTTTAAGAAATTCAGAGGAATTTCACATACTGTTGCAAATAGCTGTGTTTACATTTCCAACAAGTAACTGTACAGCAGTCAGAATTAGACTCTCTTAATTTAGTCCTCTAGTATGAAACTTTATTGCCCATGCCTTTATTGGAAAGAATTTGTCTTCCAAACTAACTTTTGAAATTACATCCCTTCTTTACAGAACTGAGGGGCAAGTGAGGGGCATTGATTTCAGAGGGAGCTGACTTTCATCCTTAATCTTTTATTTTTCATCTGCATAATGAACCAACAACCTGCTCAATGGAAGGCAGTTCTTTAAATAACATACTAAAAAACATGGAAAACACAGCATTCACGTGACTTTCAGACTATAACTGCAATGAAGGATCCCTTATAGGCATAAAGAAAAAGCCTTTTTCGAGTCCTTACAGGCCTGGAGATTCCAAGATATTTTTTTTCTGAGCTCCTCAGAAGCCCAAGCTGGCATCAAGATGAGGCATGGCTGAGCCTGCATGCTGTATTTCACAATGCAAATCTGCAGCCCTGAGTCAGGCAGAATTCCAAGCACAGCATTGAAATTTTCCTCACCTGTTGTCCAAGAACTTCAGGATCAAGCACATCTGGGATAAGTGGGAAAATCCTATTTATTGGCTTCAATGAGCTTTGGGTGAGACCACAGTCAGAAAGTTATCTAGGGCTGAAAACCCACCCAGTGAGTTCTAGGCCAATTTTGTAGCCCACCACCAAAACTTCTAGGTTTTTATCTCAGCTTTTCTACATTTCAATCCCAAACTTTACTAATAAGACATTTTCTTTATTCAAAAATCTAGTGTCTCTTTTCTTCTCTCCTTCTCACCTCTTCCATGTTCGGTACATTTGGGAATTTTATCACTGACAATTGAACTTATGATAAAATAGAGACCAGTAACACTTTTAACTTCTTCTAGTGTTACACAAAGATATTTTAACTGCTGCTGAACTCAAGCTACAGGAAATGGTGATTTCAAAGTGAACTTGGTATAGACATTGAAGTATTTCCTATAAATATTTTAGATGGTAATTCTATTCCTCCCAAAGAGAAAATGACTTAATTATCAGGGGCTTCTGCTCACACTGTTCATGGGAGCAGATACACTTTTTAGCATATTTAAAGACACTAAATTATGAAAAGCAGTTCACACAGGGTAATTATTTGATAGTTCATTATGATGAACAGTACATTTATTTATAATAAGTGCCACGTTTTATAGCATGATACCAAAATCAGACACTACTTCATAGCCAAAAGTGAAAATCCCTGCAGCCTGTTAGTGCAGTCCCACCCAGATCCAAAAACTCTTCTCTTTGCAGTATCAATACTGCACTGCAATCAATTCCCTTGCCCAAAGCCTCCTCCTGGGTCAGTGTGCTGTCTCACAAGAGCTATGCTGTGCACATGGGTAAATACACTTTGCCATGCTCTGTGTTTTATAATCTACCATTTAACCTTTAAGCATGTGTTTACCAAAACCTCCACAGGCACAATGGCTTTCTTCAGCTGGAGAACACCAGGCACACAAGGCAAGGTTTATACAAGGTTTTAACTTCTGCTTGACTGCAAAATATATCAAAACAGCCTCCCTGTTTATCTTGGAGAGGGGGGGAACAACGTTCCTCTGTCTTCTCCTCCCAGATCTGACAGTCATTTACAGAGACTGAGACTTCATCTCCCTCTGAAATGAGGAGAGGTCTGCCCAGCGATTCAGAGTGAATCAAGATTTAATTGAGGTGAATATTGGCAAGGCATTTACTGCAGAGCTATTGCAAAGCACATTTCATTAATGACAATGGTACTAAATCATTGGCAATCCATAAAGGTGGAATCAGAAAGACTAGGCAGAATGCTCATGGAAGTCAGTGGAAATAAGGTCTGGACCCCACTTTGCTTACAAAGCAATGCCTATTCTGCAGTTAGTAAAATTTAACACAAAGGGTTAGTGGCAAGTTACCTATTATTTACATAAAATCCCCATAAAATATTGCAAAAGAGTAGAAATGAATACTGGAAACAGAGCAAGGGAGTGGAAGGAGACCCAGGACTGTGTTTCCACACTGATTCTGACACTCCTCCAGGGGAGCTGCTCGTAACAAGTGAAAATTCTCACACCACAATTTGCAGGATGGACTCACCTGCCTACTTTCTGCATACTTGAGAAATCAAGCACAGCAAGGAGAGTGTGCAGACTTTAGTCTGAGCTTTACCATCAGCCTTTCCCCCCTGCACAGCTCCCCAGGCACAGGAGCCACGGAGCAGCAGCACGGCACAGATCCTGTGCTCAGAGCCTGGGGAGCTCCCCGTGCTGCTCTGCTGCTGTTCCAAGGAATCACCTCTCAGGAATCACTGTTTTTCATTTGAAAAAAAAAAAAAAAAAATCTAGTTGCTGGGACTAGAATATCAAAATGAGCAGTTTCTGCTCCTCTGCAAAGTTTGCCCTTTCTTGTCAGCTTTTGCTGGAGTAAAAATGAATTCACCTGAAATACAATCAGCAGAGTGAGGTGAGAAGAAAGTGCAATATTATTAGGACCAAAGTGAAAGCTCTGATATGAAAGTCACAACCCCCTCCACCCCCACTATTTATTCCAACTGGAGTAACATCTTTGCTCACACAGATATTCACCTTCTTGTCACTTGAAGAGAAAGAAAAGTCAAACCAACTTTTAAATTAACTTACATGCCACACCTCCAGAAATCATTAATACTTCTTGAAAGGATAGTGAAGGCCAGCAACAAAAGAAAAACCTAGATTACTGCAAATGGGCACAATTTCTTCTTGACCTAACCTCAGACAGAAAGATTTAATTGACCGTGTTGTAAGGTCAGCTGCTACAAAATTCTGATTATCTAAGGTTTTCAGTGCACAATTCAGCATGATGCTTCTGGATGAAAGGGCAGTGCCTGTGACAGAATCACAGAATTAACTAGATTGGAAAAGACCTTTGAGCTCATTGAGTCCATTATTTTGAGTTATTACATAACAAATTCTAGTTTGTATAAAGTACATTATTACAGTTTTGGGCAGCTAATTGTTTTTAACATTTACCCTAAAGATGTAACTACCCACATTAAGTCTGCACTTACAATAATATAACAAAAACATTAATATCAAAAAAAAGAGCAATATTTACTTGTTCCTTAAGTTAAAAGTCAAGCCACTTAACTGAAAGAATTCTCTGAATAAACTCTTAGAATTACAGTTTGCTGGAAAAATTTTTACAGGATTAATTTCTGCTTTTCTAGAAGATAATACAGTTTTTATTTTAGTTCATATAAGTAGTACATACTAATACTTGATTAAAATGAAAAGGAAAATCCCCCAAAAACCTGGGAATCAAAAAAGGAAAAGTACCACCTACAACTTATAAATAAAAACTAAGTATAAAACACTATGTCCATTATCTCTCTAATCTTGAAAGACTGGCTTGACCAGGAAGAACAGATTAGTTTGAAAAGCTGAGACAAAGGCAATATTTTATCTTATAAGAGAAAATTTGCTGTAATGAACTTATTCCTTATGCATTTACAAGTCCTAAGCTAGTTTCATTGTGGTAAGAGAATGCATATTAAAACATTCTCTGTGTTCATTTATAAATGAATTCCAATAATTTGCATCAAAAGAAAGCTGGAATCCATTAAAAGAATGAGATTAAAAAACATAATTCATCGCTTTATAATAAGCAAATATTTAAGTGTATATACAAGAAGAGCAAAAATATGAATGTTTTCGATTTCCCAAAGAGTAGCACACATTTCTATCTGCTCCTCAGGTTTTTCTCTCAGCAATGCTCTCTGCAGAGCTGCCCCAGCTCTGTTTATCCACCTTATCAGCTCAGGAAGAAATTTCAGCAAAACTCTTCCTCTGGTCACCGATACCTCTGGGAACAGAACCCATTAAGATATTTGTGACCCCTACTCATGCTATTTTAACTGTCTGTTGTACAGGAAGGAACTGATAAAAATGGGATTACAATGCCCTTACAGATGAACTAGCAGGAGGCTTGATTGTGATTGATGCCTGAATAAATATACAATAACAGCCCCTACATTTCAACACAGCTTTTGATAGAAGGTAAGAAGCAGGGTCAGTTTTCACTGCCTGGACTGCAGGACTCTTTGCTCAAATACCTGCTAAGTGCCTTTCATTGAAGATTGAATCTTCTACTTAGTCTGACTTTAAATAAATAGCAGGAGGTGATTATTAGTAGGTAGGAATGAATATTTGTATTATTTTGTGAGGTACAAAGGTGCATTTCTTCCCACAGGTGCTCATGTGTGGCCCACCCTAAATTCCTTTGAAGTCTCAGTATCTTCCCCATAGATAACCAGTGCCAAGGTGGGTGTATTTTAAAAATACAAAGCATCATAGCAGCTTTGTGGGGGGAAAAATGGGCTGGGATTGTCCATGTCTATGTCAACTCATCTCTGCCTTGGGAGGAGAAGTGTTCAGCAGTCAACCAGGCTCAGCCCAAGCAAGGAAGGGCACATGAGCCCAGCATTGCTGGGGTGGAACAGCAACAGGAGAGCACAGTATTCCTGTGTCAGATGGCTGACCCTGACTCCATTCTTCCAATCTTTCCTAATAAACTAATTCTTGATGAGTGATGCATTTACCACCCAAAGAAATTCCAGGAAGTAAACTCAAGAGCACAGTTTTTATTAGCCTTCCTCTTTTGGAGAAGATGGCTTCAAGTGTGCTGAAATCACTCGTTATCAGCTCCCACTTCAAGCAGCACAGCTATCTATCCCACTTCAACAGAATCTCAAATACACCCCTTCTAATCCTGCAAAAAACAGACACCCACTTAGCTTTCCAGTGCCAGGATCCAGCCAAGTACCCCAGCAAGCACACAGACTTCAAGGGGGCAAACACTCCCTCTGGCTCCTTTGAAATCATTCAAGGAGGAAAGGCTTGCATTTGCTGGATCACCTCGCTAAAAATAAGATTACAACAGTACTTGGCACTTCCCAAGTGTTCCATGTGCTGAAACTCCTAGATGGCAATCATATAACTGCTACTAGCCTTATTTTGTAGGTGGAGAAATTAAATAAATTATTTCCTGCACCTGGTACAGTGAGATAGTGCCCCATCCAAGCTAGCTTTGAATATTTCCAGAGATGGGGCATCTGCCACATCTCTGGGCAACCTGTACCAATGTTTCACTACATTCCAAGGGCCATCACTTATTACTGACTATTAGCAGATCTTACTGAAGTACTAATTCTGTTCTGAGGTCAGCATTCAACCAGACAGTAAATCCTATTTTGGTGACACTAGAACTCCATCAAGCCCCTGAACCCCAAACCAGAGCACTGCAAAGTTGTGAGGTGCAAAATGTTTCCTACTCCACTTTAAATATCTTTAAACAAAATATAAATTCAGTATGCTATTAAACAAATTACACATACCCAAACTGGACTGCAAGAAAGCACTTAACCCAAGTTGAACTTCAGCAAACAGATAAATCTTACAAATTTCACAGGGATGAAAGTGTGCACTTAAAATTAAGACAGGAGTTTACTACTGGTTTTGCAAACACATAAATTTCAACTAGACATGTGTATATTTGTATACATCTATATATAAATTAAAAAATTAAAAAATGACAGCTGCAGGCAAACAAGCAATAGACAATTCAAATTGTCAGTAGACAATTCAAATACTAACAGAACAATTCCATCTATGGTAGTTTTGGGATTTAAAGTCAAATCCTGGGGGAGCAGTGAGGAACATGGCACTGATCAGTACACTGTGAATTACAGAGCAATACTGAGATTGTCTCCTAGTAAGTCTAAAAGCAGCACAGAACAAAATTATGGTGAAACTGGGGTGGGGGTGTGGGTGGGGGTGGAGGAGGTGTAATTGCTCTCAGAAAGGAGAATTACAGCTACTCAGCTGCCAAGATCTCAAAGTGCTCCAAAACCACAGCTCTGTTTCATTACATTTAATTTTTGTACATATATTAAATTCAGCCAAGTCAGTAGATTAAAATAATACAGTGATTGTATCAACCCAGACTTTGGCAAAATGTGACACAATCCCTTTTCAAAACCCTAAAATTGGCTTGCTTATGAGGACTATCACATGGCTGAATAGTGGCTAAAGGGCTATAAATAAATAGATTGCAGCAGCACAAGGGAGGTGCTAGCAGATTGCCACAGGGATTGGTATTAGATCAGTTTTATTTAACATCTTTATTAATGATCTGGAAGAACGGGTAAACAGTGCAATAATTAAATTCACAGATTTCAATATAGTGAGAAGTGTTATAAACATGACAGTGGGGAAAGAAATTATGCCAAAGGAGGTTACAAACACTGAGATAAGTAAGAAAAGGGGATTCCTTCTGAAAAAAAAAAATGCAGGCTAATACATCTGAAGGGAATTGAAAACCACAAATAACCAGTGAGAGGAAGAAACCCAAACCTGTTAAGATAAAATAAAAGACTCAGGGGCAGCAGCTGACAGGAAATGATGCATAAGCTTACAACATGAATGGGGAAAAGAATAAAATTATCTGGGCTACACACGTGGTTGTACCATGACATTAGAGTGTGATGCAAGCCTGGACTTCCTGCAAGAAAAGTAACAGCATGAAGAGTACAAGAAATATTTAGGTTCATCTCATCACACAACTTGGATTTTTTTTTTAAATAAGCAAAGGAAACATATAAGTAGTATATCAGTTCCCATCAGTAACATCTTCACTACACTGAGGAACAATCTCAAAAAGAATTAACTGCTTTACTTCATTCATTGAAACTGGGCATAATATTCAAAAATATAGTGTAGGAGACAATCCTGCAATAGCAGAATGATTTAATAGGTCTTTTCCATCTCTAAATTCTACGATTCCTTAGGAGACAATAAGCAGAGAGACAACCCTCTGCAAAATTAAATCACTAGGATCCAACTGGAGAATGAAAATTAAATCATAGCAAAGTATTTTCTTCTCTGTAAGCATCAGCATTAATCACATGCAAAAGTAAAATATTAGTTAATTTGATTCCCTGTGCCTTGCAGACTCTGGTCGAAATGAATCAATGCAAGGAGCCTGATTTCTCTGATAATTGGGGAAATGGTAAGGAGGGAGGAAAAAAAAAAAAAAAGGTAGAAATAGCTGGTGAAAATGAAATTACCAAAAAGAATTTGACTAGAGAAAGCCATGCTAGAGCACCTATTTTTCCCCTCTACTCCTAGTAAGAACAGTGCATGTAAAATTTCACAGTGGTGGTTTTGAGAAAGTGGGAGAAGCCACCTTGGGCATGGGGAGTGCCCAGGTCACTCACCAGGTGCCCTACCCTGGAGGGAGCTGCCAGCACCCCTCAAACCCCTCCTCAGGCCACAAAAGGCCAGGCTGGACAGAACCCCAGCCTGAGCAAGCCTTTGCAGGGGGAGCAGGCAGCACAAAGCCTTTGCAGGGGGAGCAGGCAGCACAAAGCCTTTGCAGGGGGAGCAGGCAGCACAAAGCCTTTGCAGTCAGCAGCTCCATGAAGGCACAGAGCCCTAAGGAACCAGCACCAACTCATGGGCAGATGTCACTGGACATCAAGGCCAGGCCAGTTTTGCAAAGGCTGGTGATTTCAGCTTGTGTGCTGCAGAAATTGATGCATGTGCCATGGAGAAATTGATGCATGTGCCATGGGAATAGAGAAGAAATGGGCATGAGCACAGGGAGAGGCGGGCAGGGCAGCTGAGACAAGCCCTGCTGCCTTGGGGCCAGTGTTTATTCCAGACAGACAGCAGTTCTTTAGCTCAGTGACAGATTTTATTGAGCTGGCTAAGGGGTACATCACCAGCACAACAGAAACTTACAAAAAAAAAAAAAAATTAAAAAAAGCCAAAGGAACAATACAGAATAAAATAACTAGAGATCTGGTTTGTTTCTTTTGATACATTTAAAAATATGTACTTTCCTCCTACAGGCATTTAATTAGAAGAATAAATCATTACATTTTTATAGTTAGTAGTTTCTTCTACAGTGAAACTAGGTTAGTTTCTCACTACACATGCTGTTTATTGTTCAAATTTTATGGTAAGTTCTAATAATTGGAGTGTTACAAACAGTTCAGTTTGGGGTTGTCTGGGTTTTTTTTCTATTAAACCAGCTCTCAGACTATTCTTTTATTTTTATATATATATATATATGTATGTTTCACAAAAAATCTCTGGCTTTCCACCTATTCTACCTCTATTGCAGAGAAATACACACTCACTTACATGTTAAGGGGATAAACTTATCCCTCAAATTCTACAAAGAATTTAAAACTTAGTTCCACCTGTGAGCAAAGTTTGAATTTTAAACCTAACCCTTATAACTGGGCAGGTTCTTCACACTCAAAACAGAGGTAACCAGTGGTTCTGCTGTGACAGGACCTGTCCTGCAACATGCAGCCACAAATGTCACTTTGCAATTTTCTACAGGACTGCAATTATTTCCCTCTATTTTCCCCCTCCTAAAGCAACAAAATCAAGATGTAAAAACAAAGCAAGTGCAGCAGACACCTCACTGATTCCACTGCCATTTAAGACAACCCCAGCAGCCCTGTGCTGTGGGCTGATGAGGAAAGCACATTAAGCACTTGCAACAGAACATCCAAGCAGACCTGTTTTGCAGCCTGATTAATAGAAACAACCTCTGAGGACTAATCACAAGTCAAGCCCTGTTTTGTAGATTAATAGAACAAAGGCACAAGAGAATAGGGAAGGTTACAGGACTGGAATATAAATAAGAAAAGGTGTACATTCTAGGCAGACTGACTGCTAGTATTTATCAGCTAAAGGCACATCCTTACAGCTAGGTCTCGCTGTTGTGTGCTAGAACAGCTCATTTCCAGATGAACCATCAGTCTGTATATCTGAATATTCTATCTCCAGAATGCACAAAACAACAACAAAATACTTCTCTGAAATGTCACACCTCCATCCCACTCTTTCAGGGTCACTTGAATTTCTAGGTTGATATCAGGTGATTCTAAAGCTTGCAGCAACTATACTTTTCAGCTATACATCTGTGGATCAGAAACACAATACTGGCATGTAGGGAATTGAGTGTTACACAAACCCTGCAATATGGGACCAGATGCTACAGCCCAGCAGAGATGCCACATACCCCATCTGGCCCCCAAGGAGCTGTGCAGAGAGATCTATACTTGGTTTATTCTGTCATTTTCCAAATGTTCCACCTCTATACATGCAGCAATATAAGCTCTTGAACCTATAAACCTAGAAGTTTATAAAAAAAGATCTGCAGGTTAGGCAGTGGAAGACAATCTTCCTAAAAATGGCACTTAGCAGGTTTCTCAAGAAACACGAAACTTATGTTATAGTCATAAACAGAAGAAGGAGCCAAACTTCCTAAAAGCTGAAAAACCAAATTCAGGTAGCCATAACTTGAGATTACAGTGTTTTAGGCCACCCCTAATTAAAATGGGAACACTTGAGGACTACAGCTTTCAGGCTAGCAACTCAGGTTGCCTTTCTCTCTTCTCCTGTAGTGCAGGTCATGGAAGTGTCCCAAGCAGCCCAGATGGAACTCCAAGAGAAGTGTTAAAGAGAAACACCTTTCCTGAAATGTATTACATTCCCAGTTTTGAAAACAAGATGCGTTAAAATCTGTGCCAGGAAAAGGAGACTGAAAGACAACCTTGCTTCTTACATAAAGCTTACTTTATGTATTGCTTATATAAAAGTGGAGGCAATACACAACCATAAGTGTCTTCTCAAGGTACAAACCAATAAACCTGACTCAAGAGAATTAGTA
This sequence comes from Tychaedon coryphoeus, assembly GCA_013398595.1. NCBI lineage: Eukaryota > Metazoa > Chordata > Aves > Passeriformes > Muscicapidae > Tychaedon > Tychaedon coryphoeus. The sequence continues at coordinate 1,038,150 of WBND01000232.1, read as the reverse complement.
CAGCTAGCAGCTGCACATATCTGCTTTAGTCACTGAGACACACTGATTCCTATATGCACACAAATAAACTGGATTTCTGAAGAACCAGACCCCACAACCTTCCTGCTAGCTCTACCCATCCTACAAATCCTGCATGTGTTAAGGAATATTCTGTGTAGTGTTTATCTGAAGTGCTGAAGAGCAGCACAGAACAGAGCAACTCCAGTGCTCTCTCCCAGGCATGCTGTGTACACAGACTGGAAAATCATGTCCTTGTCCCCCTTAACTGGAGTGGCAGCAAGGTGGTGTGGCTTGTGAGACCTCCTGAGCTCACTAAGGGTCTGTGCAGCTCAGGCACATCTGTGAAGGAACAAGGATAAGCTGTTGGCATCTTCCTGCTTGCAAACAACTGCCTAAGCCTTCTCTGTGTGCACATCACAGACGTGGCTCCCAGCCACACTGAGATTTTGATATTTAGCTGGTAGTGTTAGAAATGTCAGCAATCCTCATCTTTTACATGTACACAAACCATAATATAGACCAGCACCTAAATGTTTTAGAGGTGGTTATAAATACCCATGGGTCTCATTGATTTTCAACTGAATCCATGAGTGTTGACCACTTCTGAAATAAGGTGCCAGATCTATTCTACTGAACAGATTCTCATGAAAAATCTGATGAATGTAGTTGTCACTCCTGACCTTTATGTCTATGCTCAGATTCACAATCAGTAGTCTCTTATTTAAAGTGCATGTGCAGTTTTTGCTTTCTTTCATAGCTTCTGTGAATTACTTTAAGCATTTTATACACATGTCAGAGTAAAGTTAGCATCCTGATCAATAAGTATTAGATAAATATGACCCAAATCATCTGGAAGACAGTAATGAGAAATCTTACCCTTCATTGGGAGCTAACAAAATCTGGTCACTTACTTTTTGACTTACTTTTGGATTTAAAGAAAATAAAAAATAATTGCTTCTCCCTTTCTATTCACCATCACATCATGTGAGCTTTATTGTTGGCGATAATTCTTCCACATTTTTTCCTGTTTGTCCTGAATAGATGAACTGTGAAACAAATCACATGTAGATTGCATCTGTTTCACAAACTCAACCACCTTCTTCCCTGTCACCTCCTCCATCCTAATTTCATTCATTTCACTTCCCAGGAAGCTGGGCTTCATCACATGGAGTGCTTGCTCCCAAAGGCAAACACTGTAAATATCAAACATCATCCCCCCACTTTCCTTAGCTGTTATATCTGAGCTGCCATATGGTATGGCATATTCCTTTGGTCAGTGTGGCTCGGCTGTCCCAGCTGTGTCCCCTTCCAAAATCTTGCACAGCCTACTGATGGAGGGGAGGGATGTTGGAGAAAACAGTGCTGATGCTGTAGCCAAAACACAGGTGTGTTATCAACACCTTTCCAGCTCCCAGTGCAGAGCACAGCACCGGGAGGAAATGAGCTCCAGCTCAGCCATACCCAACACAAACTGGATGGGCCTTGCCCTTTGTCCTGGGTTACAGTGTACAGATGTGCCCAGAAATGTGTATTCTATCACCATCTGCTGAAGCCAGGTGGGCCAATGACCCTTATGTCTGTGGGAGATATCCTCTGCTAATGGGCCAGCTGTTAAAAACCAGCTGGGGCAATCATCTTTATCTTTCCCACAGCCCATCCTCCCTCCAGGAGATCTCTCCTGTTCATGGCCATTGAGTCCCAGGGCATGGCTGATAAAATTCCATCATCCCATGGGAGATGCTCCAGCCAGGGGAAGGAGCCAAGCCTTTCCTACCCAGATAAAAACTGAGATTTGGAACAGCAAAGCTGCCCTTACCCACTGGATTCCAGAGGACAAGAGCTGCCAGACCTTTCTACAGGATCACTGCTTCAACAAGAGCACTTCATCTGGGCTGCTACCACCACCCTAATTAGCTGGGTGCCAGGTTGTATTCTGACTCTGTCAGTGCTTTTTCTTTTGTACTATCACATGTATTTTATTTTTCTCTTTTTTTCCTATTACATTGTATTTCTGACTTGGAGAATCTCACTGGTTTTGCTTTCAGAACCTTTACACCCTTCCACAGACACAGCCCATGCCTGGCCTCCCTGCCCTACAGCAAAGTCTTGGTATCCCACCCAGTTCCTCAGTGCAATCCTGGCTCCTCTGGCTCACCAGCTCTGCCAGAGAGCCCTGAACCCTTCTGTGCCATGCTCCAAGCAGCCTGACCCTGACTGCACTCACCCACACATCCTCCAACAGGCTTCTCTGCCTGTCACTCAAAGCATCCACCTGCTCCCTAATTCTTCTTGCTCAGGGCATAGGGGAAATGAAGCAATTAAAGTAATGAGGCTTGAAGAGCACCACGCAATGCAAAATTCATTCTGATGTCAGCTTGACAAAGCTGAAGCCCCTCTCCTACTTCTCTACTCTCCTACTGTAAAAGTGGCTGTCCTAGAGCGAAGTAATTTTTCAGTTAACCTTAACAGCATGGTATTTTCTGCTTTGTCTTTCTTCCCTTCTGTACCAGACCACCACAAAGACGTATGGTGCATGTGCAGGTGAAAGGAAATGGAAAAGCAGGAGTCCTGAAGTGCAGAAGCTGCACAGGAGAACTTATTCAAGCAAGCATCAACACACTGCAAGGAGTCCAGCCCTGCACAGAACAGAACAGCCTGTCTCCAGACTTGGGTTAACTCTTGCCTTCACTCCTCTTTCCCAGCTCCCATTCCTCAAGGGGAAGACAAAGTCTGATGCTGCAGAGTTAAAAATGTCAGGAGTTTCACAGTATTCTGTTTCCTACTCTTGGTGACTCCTCAGTGGATGTGAATGCTTTCAGCCTGCCCCTTGCACACAAATGCCACAGTCACCACTCTGTTATTCCAGTGTCCAGCTAAAAGAAAGCAAACTGCTTGTTCCTGGCAAGTAAAAACACACCAACCAAAGCAAAACTACAGGTACAAGCACAACCTGTCAATCAAAATGTCCTTCTTGTTGAGCAAACCACACTTTAGCCTACAAATGAGGAGGCCACCATAAATAATCAGGCTCTAACACCTCTGCTCACTCTCATTCCAGTTCTCTGCTTTTCTGCACAGCAAAAAGCTGAACTACAGGAAAACAGAGCAAGAATTAGAGACTCAGAGTAGATTTCCACAATCATTTGTTTGTACTGATGTGGAAGAATTCAAATCCCTGTTCCCACACCAGGAAAGATTCAAAAGAGCTACAAGAGCAACCATTTTATGTCTCGTTTAACTGGCTAGAATTCCACTCACAAATAGGTACAATTCATTTGTTAACACTAGCAATGAATGCTCTAAAGTTCTTATTCCTGCTGAAGTCAAGCCTGAAGAAAAGATCTAAACTTCATGATCTGCCCCAGTGCCATGAAGCAGAGCTTTCCAAAGAATTAAATAGGGCAGGTTTGCATCACGGTATTAAAAATTACTTAGGAGCGAGTGTATTTAAAATAACAAACATCCCACTCTTTATTAAAAAAAGGAAAAAGAAGAAAAAAAAGAAAGAAAGCCTTTAAAAAGTAAACAGGACAATTTTTTACTTGGAAGTGAATCTGGTATCAAGGAGACCAAAGAAAATTCAGCTACATTCCCAACAAGGCAAAAAATGTAAACAAACCGCTGCAATTCTAGACCAGGGGGAATTCATTCTTCAATTCCAAACTGAGAGACCTGGAGGACAAATGCCAAGAAAAATGAAACAGAAGCCTGCACCTTTAAACACAACCACGCTGCAGTGGTGGTGTGTTTGTTTAACACACAGACAGGAGACTTCAGTCTTTGCCAATAATTTTATCTGTGGCTGACTTCTACTGCATAAACACCAGAATTCCTGAAAAACTGGTGCAACACACACAGCCTTATCCAGTCTCCCCTGGTTTCCTCACCACTGAATAGCAAAGAACTTTATTGCTGAATAGTCCAATTTCTATCCCTCCTTTTTTCAGACACAAGCTAATTGCCAACTAAGACCATGAAAATAAAAGAAATGAGATCCATTCCAACCCATCAGTGTATCTGAATCCCATCATGTGAGTTGCCAATTGGTTTTCCAGTCCTCACGCTCAATATCTGCTGTTAATTTGCTTGCTATTTCAAGAACTTGAAGACTGTCAGCAAAATCCATGATGCATTACAAAACTTATAATTGGAAAGGAAAAAAAAACCCTCTGACACTTTTCTGACAGGATAAACAGAGAGTCTGAAAACACTGATCAGAACAAGGCAGAAGTACTAACTTAGAGCTGCTTGTACTAAAATATCATTGCAAATGAAGCAGAGGGAGAAACAGAGTAAGGGAAAACATTTTAAACTGATGTAAAATCATTTGATGAAAACCCAAAAAGGAAAATATCTCAGAAAATATTATTTTTAAAGGAGATGGCTGAACCTGTCTCTGTATTCTTAAGGTTGCATTATCTATGCCAATTAAAACTTTGCTTCTGAAAAAGAGTTACGGCACTTCCTCTAGAGTTACTAAAAAAAGCAAATTAAAGCCTTGGCTCCACAGACGTGAGTGATAGTGAGCTGTTTGTTCTTGACCTCTGGATCACCCTACAGATCAAATTCTTGGACATAGGAAAAACCCACTAGTATTCATTAAAAGCAACTGGGAGGCCAGCTTTGTGCTTCTGTTCTTGAGAGCTGAACAAGCTACAACTTGACAAACGCGCAGGATATTGCTGAACAATGCTGCTGTTCCTGTCAGGAGGGAAGAGCTTTATTCCCAGCTCCATTCAGGATGCATTAATTTTCATCACAATGATGCAAATCACAGATTTCAGTCATTATTTAAATAATTGATTGTCATCTTTTACGTTCGTGGTGCTTTTCAGTTGTCCCCATAAAGCTGATTCTGTTCACCATGAACGTACATTGATTTATACTGATTTAGCTTGTACACCACACATTTCTTCCTTCAAAAAGGTACATAGATCTCCAGTTATCTAAACAAATATATAGCCTGAAAGTCCCAGATCTCCAGCTTTACTTCTCATTCTGTTAGCTATGAGTGGAATTTGCTCACACACGTTCATAGCTAAAAGTAATGTAAAGGATTGCTTTGTTAGATTCGTTTACACTTACAGCTTTTGACATTTTTGGTGAAATCTTTATGCAGAACAGCATTTAAAATCCATAAATAAGCCTATTGCTTCATTATTCATCAAACTAAGAATCACGAATTTCAATGCACACAAAATAAAGTACATCAGAGTATTTTTTCTTTCCAACTACTTTTCTCTTTCAAACAAGCAAAAAACCACAAAAGTTACCTATAGAGTTGATCAGCAGAACAAAATAAAACAGCAAAAAATATTCTCCCTGAACAATTGTTTCTGTCAAAATGTGTTTTAAACAAATTCTGGCTCCAGTTAACTGCAGTTCTCTGGTGGTTTGAATGCTTTTAAAGCTTCATTAGGAAACACA
>WBND01000232.1:981439-1024284 GCA_013398595.1 Tychaedon coryphoeus | reverse complement strand
AAAAGGCAGCAAATAAGAAACAGAACGTGCACAAAAACAGAGCATGCTTCTAAAACAGTACAAGAAACCTGAAGTATAAGATCTCTCAGTGAAAAGTATTCCATCATCAGTTCAGATGCCTTCTTTTTTTTTCTTTTCCCCTCCAGTTTTGGGGAAGAAAAAATAAAGGCACAACACACATGGGCAACAGAGCAAGAAGAGAGGATGAATGAAACTGTAACTGTTTTGCCTTTATGCAAAGAAAACATCAGATCGCAGCACAGGGAGAAGCAAAGGCTGAGACCCTCGAATTCCTGTGATAAATCCAAAGCTTGTACATTAAAGCTCCCCTTTGTTGAAAACACTGTTAGACACAACAAAACACAAGTGTTAGGTAAGTGCAAGCTCTGCCTCTGACCTTTCCCTCTGTAACCGTCAGGCTTCATTAATTTTCACAAGACCTGACAGCTCCAGCGTTAATACTCACACTTTGGGATCGAGCCACACAGCAGGTTCAGAGTCTGCTGCCTTCTCCTCTGAAACTCATGCATTAGGGTTTCTTCCATGCTGGCAATGGAAAACCAAGTCTGAGAAACATTAAACACAAAAAACTACGTTACAATAATGCCGAGGTTGAGCCATAAACCCATGAAAGCAAGGAAGCACCGAGGGACATCCAGCTGGGATGAGCTGGGAGAGCCGAGGCGCTCCGGGACACACAGGGCCCCTCTCCCACCTGCACAGAGCTCTCATCGATGCTGCAGCATCTCTGCTGCCCAGTATCAAATATTTCCACTCATTCTCTCTGCCACAGGTAAATGCAGGGACTTTTGCACCGGGCCAAAACACCCCCACGTGCAGGTGAGCTGCAGAACCCGCTCCACTTCAGCTCTGATTGAACCACACTCTGGCACTGGTAACAATTCCTTGCTTTTATGTTTTTATACCTCAGCCATAACATTATTCTAATGTAACTGTTTGTGATTAATATCTCCCTCCTGCCTGTTGGAATGAAAAGTGTAGCACTACAGAAGCCACAAGCTTTTGTTTCCCTTCAGTGTTCCATGGCTTCCTTTGCATTATTCTGACATAACTTGTCCTGGGTTTTGATCTCCAGGCTACTGTTATTGAAAAACCTGGTTTGTTTATTTTTTTTTAAACATAGAAATCTTCACTGAAGTTTTAACAATTAATATATGACATCTCTTTGTTTTGAAACAGAATCTGACGTTTTTGTTCAGTCTGACCTCAAAAGCCAAAAAAAAAAGGCCTCCAGATTTTGCAGCTCACAGCACTGCCAACTTTAGGTGTAAAAAGTCCCCCCAATTGACTTTAAAATTATGAAATCTGAAACGCAAGCAGCACAGATTGCTTGCTAGTGCAAGGCTTTCTTTTCAGGCTTTTAATTATGCAACCTAAAAGATGGAGCTTTCAAGAGGGGAAAAAAAAAATCACGTAACTTAAAACCAAAGGAGCTGGCAGCTGTTAAATTTCTCTTTAAATTTAGCAAATTCTGAGACACCACCCTGCCTGGAAATCTCAGTAGCTTTGTCTGTCCCTTTTCATTTTCACAAGTGCTTCTGGCATTAATGGTAGTTCCTGTTCCTCTCCTCATTCCCATGGCAAAATAACACCTAAAGGACTCCTGGGTCTGTGCTGGTGCTGTGTGCCCCTTCTAAGGGATCCTTTAAGGGAAATGGTTCTCACTTTGAAAATCAGAAGAGATTTTCAGGTGAGAACACCTTTTGTCTGGCAGGGCTGAAGGGTGCTCCCCTAAACAGAATTACCCTGCATTACAGCAACAGAGACACTTGCATCCTGCAGTTCAGGACTGCACATACAGAGAAATGCATTCTGTTTTGTCCAACAGAAGTTTAGATTTTTCTCTTGCAATAGCAAGATCCTGATGTACCTGGGCTGACAAATTTTGGGCCAATTTCAGCACATCCTGTGGTTTCAAATGGCTGTGACCTTGAACTCCAAATACTAAGGCTGAGAGCAGGAACTTAAGCTCTGCCTTTTACAGTGCCAGTAGGGCTAACTAGAAATGTCCTTCTTGGACTTAATTTAGACTTAATTGAAAAGAAACGTTTTTGGTTACTATTACATTAGGCTAAAACATAAAAATGAACCCTAATACTATCTAAATCTAATAAGAGAAAGGCATCTCTCTTTCAAAATTTTCAAAGCATTCTCTATAAATGCATCACAGATCAATTTACATGGTACTTTTGCCAATAAGCAAAACAAAATCACAGGTTCCAACTGGCTTAACTCATATTGGAAAGCGCAAAAGCAAATGCTAGAAAATGCAATTACTGCAAACAAACTCCATTTTCTCCACTCAGGAGGGAATTTCAGAGAACAGTTTATTGCCCTCAAATAATATTTCTAAAGGCATCAATACACAATTCTATTTTCTTTTCAGAGCCCCCCACACTATATAACCTAATCCTCCATAAAGAAATTCACCAGATTTTGAAATAATATATTGGTTGTTGATATTACCTTGTGCACACACATACTGTATCAATTTAAATTCTTTGTGTCCATGAATCTTAGGAATATAAAAAACCAACTTCCACTGCCTGGCACAAACAGGTCTGGACCTATTTCCCATAACACACCCTTTATCTCTGTAATCTACAATTCCAATTAAGTATTTTTTTTTCCCCCTAAAATAAATGAATAAAAGTCACCAAAAAGGAGGTCATCTTGAGAAACAATTATACAGAAAGTAATTAAGCTAATCATAATTATCACAGACAATGTCTTGGTACTTTAATGTACATGGATTTTCACACTGCAAAAGGCTAGAGAAAGCCAAGGACAAGATTTTCCAGAAAAAGTGAAATCTTTATTTAAAACAGAAACAAGGTTTGATATAAATTCTTCTCTTCTTAGTGAAGGAAATTAGAATTATGAGTGCAGGACCCAGCTCTAGATTCTTCCCCAAATTCTTCTACCTTATTGACAGAGAGACCTTTATAAGAAGCAGCAGAATTTCCTTTTCTGCCACCAGGACTGACCAACACACACACCCCTATCAGGATCCTCCCAGTCTCCACCCACCTATCTTAACAGGAACAAGTAAATACAACAGCCAGGGAAACACGTGATAAATACACTAACCAGGGAAACCTACGATTGCCAAAACCTTTTCCTGTTTCCCAAGTCTTTGAGCTTCCCATTATTTGTTTTCTCATTTTTAGAAGAAAGCCTCTGAGACTTTTACAAATGCCCAAAGCAGTAGGAAATCACCTTCCTCTGTCTTGTGGTCTGGTAGAGCCCAGTCAGTATTTCTGATAAAAATCCCTTCAAATATCTCTTTTTGTCCAGGAAGATATTCAGAGCATTTCTTATGAAGAGAAAAATCTCAAAATACACAAACAAGATGCTCCTAAGAACTATTTTCTTTCTATTATATTATAATACATTATGTACTATTATATTATGATGCATTATATTCTACATAACTTCTTGATTTTATACCTGGAACTGAAATCCCTCCTTTAAAATTATGATTTTTGAGTATATTGTTGGTAAACTACCAAACATACTGGGGCTCATAATTAACCAACTATCAGTACCAGTGTATGTGGATAAATATCCCTAATGACAAGGAGGAAAGATGAAAGCAGGGATAGCAAGAATAATCACAAGGAAAATAAAGTGAAGGAATAAGATAAAATGTTTTTTAAATATCCCAAAGGCTTTAAAAGTATGAACTGCTGCCTAAAAGCAGGACAACAGCTTCTTAATAACTCTGAGAATGTAACATTCTCCAGTGTGCTAAAGCAATTAGCTGCTTTTGAGATTTTACCCTGTGATCAGGGCTTGTGCTTTTATTTGTACACATTAAAGTATAAGAAGCAAGTTTGATATTCAAAGGTAGTTTTAAACATATTTTCACATGGCAATGCTGATGCTTGTTGGGAATTGTTTCTTCCTTTTCTAAGTTGGAAAGGCAGAAATTGAAAGCTTGAGCTAAACTCCACTTCTAGAGTCCAATATCCAAGCACCATCTCTTCATCTTTTCTGAACTGTTCAGAATTTATCTGGAGGATAAAACACAAAGAGAGAGTGCACAGAGAATCCAAACAGAAATTACAGTCAACTGAAATATTCAGGAACCTGCAGCATTATTTTCTGAGCCCTGAGTTCAAATTTATTATTCTAAGTAAAACGAAACATTCCAGTATAGTCCTTCAAGATGAACTTGTAAACCAGGAATCTCCTGAGCCCCATAAGGAAATTCCTTTTAATAACCCAGCTCACTGAGAGGTTTCTTAGCTACTAAGAGAGACAACCAAATCACTCCAGCTGCATCATGTTATTGCAAGGAACCAAATTCCTCCTGTGCAGGGCTTTTCCTGGCCATCCAGAATTCCCTGAGCAGGAGGGCACAGATCCCTTCCTTGTGAGTTTAAGCACAGGGACAAGCAGCAAACACTAAAAGGAGAGAGAGAAGGAAGCTTGGAGCCTGATAAAGGTTGGGAGTGGTAACTATGGATATTGGGGCCAGGGATTTCTGATTCTCCATCTCACCCCTGCTACCTTTTCTTGCCACCTCCTCTTTTCTACTGGCTTTGCAGAATTTCAATTACCAGTTTAGTAGTTGCAATTTATATTACAGCATCCCAGGACTTCACAACAGACTGAAGTTTTTTAAAGAACCCAAATCTTTGAATTTCACTGCAGAAAACTATGTGCTGAAATAATACCTCCTAATTGTCCCTCCAAAGGCAGGACAAAACAGAAAAATTAAAAACAGTGTATGCAATGTAAACTCTGTTCTCAACAGAGAGTTTGCATGCTTTCATTTGTGACAGAATTCAGGTAAAACTCTTGATCTTTCCTGCCCTTGTGACAAGGAGACAGGCCCTCTGTTTCTGCCATCTCTGCTCTTCAATAAGGATAATTGTAAGCCACTAACCTAGGAGTGAAATGTTTTCAAATCAAGTTAAAGGAATGTGTGAGATTTATGGTACATACCACTGTGCATTTGAATTTACAGCAACGTTTTCACAAGGTGCTTGAAAATCTGTATGATGCAGCCTCTGTACTTTAGTGCACAGAAGGACACTGAGAATTCTGGTCCACAAATAAATATTTCTCTGCAATTAACTGTTATGGTTAATTGTTGGGGCATGTGGTTTTTCACCTAGTGTGCTTTCTGCAGATTGACTTACCCATTTTGGCCATTTTTCTAGCCTTTAAAACAAAAAATGGGATGAGAAACCTACTGTAAAAAGCCATGATTTGCAGACTAGGTTTTGCTGAATAACACAACAACTACAGTCCATCAGAGCTGGTCACTAGGACAAAGCAATCAGCATCCATTTCAGTCACTTAAGACAAAGGTAACAATTAATTCCTTATTTATTCTCCTTTCTGCTAAGGTTTTGCCCTCTCACCTTGCAGGCAAGTATCTTTTTCACAGCTGGTCTCAGGGAAGCAGTTCTGTAGGAACAGCTGTATTCCACTCAAGCTTTACCCACTCTGGGATCTCACTCCAATGCCAGACCCCTTCCAACACCAGAGCAGAGGCTTTTCCCTCCCTGTCCCCATGCCTGCCACAGCAGAACCTTTACCCTCAGGACCACAGGTCTGGCTACAGCTGCACTGTTTTATCCCCAGTGACCACTGAAACCTGCAGCAGGGACAGAGAAGAGCAGGAGGAGCAAATTCCTTCCCTGCCACGCTCAGGAGACATCTCCTGCACAAAGCTGCAGCAAACTCTGCCTTGCAGATTTCTGCTCATCTCTCAGTAGTGAAGGCAAATGCCAAGTGCTGCTGAGGGAGCAGGAGCCTTCAGAGTAACATATGGAGAGAGCAGCTCAGGGAAATTTTTTATCATTTACAGCTCTGTTTTAAACTAAGAACCCTTTGTGTTGGCTGGTTACACCAAAAAAATGTAATGGCAACATTCAAGAGAAAAGGAGCTACTGCACTCTGATACCCAGCCTGCCCTAAAATGTGAAAGCTTCTGGATCATTAGAAAAGATGCACATAATTCTGAGGTCTTTATGGTTCACTTACCAAAAATTACAGGAAATTCAAAGTACAGAGTGCTCCTGAGCTCTCATTTTTTTTAATTTTATTAACTTGAGGAGAGATGAAGCTCTGGAAAAAGCAGGTGGAAAGGAGCAGGTCCAGTACTTTATATCCCTGTGCTCTCATCTGTCTCCTTCTCCTTTTCAGCCTCCATCCCTCCCCCAGTTTGATGCTATTTTGCTCTCCCCTGTGCTCTCCCATGGCCTCTTCTCTCCATTCACTGCTGTCCCCTGTGTGCTGCTTTGTTCCTCCTCCACTGAAGGCACCATCAGCAGCCAGACAGGCTTTGGTGGCTGTCACCTCTCAGCTGGGGGGCAGGACAAGAAAAAGAGACCAGCCCAGAGCTCCCAGCCTTGTACCAGGGCTGAAGATGCTGCCTGTGGCTCTTGCAGCCACCCTACAATGCCATTATCCACTGCCACGCCAGCACAGAGCAGCACAAACAAAAAAAAAAAAATTCCTTTAGCTTTAGGAAAAGGTGGTTTGTGGTTTTTTTTTTTTCCCCTCCCCATCAGTGGTGCCAACAAACACAACACCCACCCTCCAAAACCAACAGAGTCCCCAAATACAGGCAAATAAGGTTTGAAGGTGTCCCAGCAGGTGTGGCAGGGGTGGATGGGGGATGTGGAGCTGCACAGGTCCTTCTTGCACAGCCCTTGTGCCAGGATCTGCCCAAGCTCACTCCCTCAGCCTGCTGCTACAAGAGGGTTAATTACCAAGCTAGGCAGGCTGGTTATAGCCAGCAATAAGCAGCTCTCTATTTTTCTTTGAGAAAAAAAGAAGTCAGTAATTCTTGGAACATTTATTAACCCCCTAGTACAGGCAATTACTGCAAGATAAAGGTCTGCCAGTCTTGCATTACCATAAATTGCTGCATGTTGCTTTTCTACAGCACAGTAATGTCCACCACCAGTGTGAATAAATGCTAACAGTTGATTTTTAGGCTTGATTCAACCCCCTTGATCAAACATTTTTAGCAGGTCTTCACTTTCAGCGGCTGTTGGGCCACAAAAAAAATTTATTGTTTTATACAAGCCAAAAAATCCAGGATGGTATTTCACTGATAGACTGCTTTGTAGCTCAGTTTAAGGTAATCTCACATATTTCCTAACATGCAGAACAGAAAAGAGAAAGGCGGGTGGGAAGTACAAAACCCAAAGATCGTTCCTGCTGTCTACTAGGTTTTGTAGTCACACACAACATAAAAAAATAGTGGCAATAAAAAAAAAAGGAAAGAAAAGAAAAAGGCTTTGTAATAGACAGAACACTGCCAACCAGCTTTAAATTGAATTACACAGCCTGCTAATCTTTATGATGAAATAAAATTTCTTTGAACACTACACATTATACTAAAATCTGCAGTGCTTTCTCCCCAGCCCCTCTCTGCTCAAAGCAACTCCTCCACCCCCAAACCATTGTTCTTTCCAGCCTGGAATGTGATGCTCTACTAACAGAAAATCTTATTTTAATTAGCTGCTGTTAATATGGTGTGCACAGTGTGAAAACGGAGGAGAGAAGTGGTTTTGCACTTTGTACTTTTGATGCAACATTAAATTAGCAAGAAATAAACTGATGGTGTACAAAGAATCTTTCCTTCCCCTACTCTCCACTGAAATCATTCTCATTACAGTGTGTGGCTGTGGCAGCAGCACTGGAGGAGGAATCTGATGAAAATGTCTATAAAAGTTTCTGTCTGAGTGGCATGAGTTGTTTCATGCCCAGTCAATACAGCAACCATAAATCTCTTTCCTGTTTCAAAGTGGATTTGAGGGGAAGGGGGAACTGAATGGAAGAATTATTTTGGGTTTTTTTACAAATTTGGTTATAAAAAACCTGATCATCCCCACCCCCCTTCTAGGACAACATCAGCAGCCCAGGGAAGCAGATCCAAGAAATGACCAAGCAATTATTGTGATTGAAAATCCGTTCAGGAATTGTGCAATACTTTGCAGTGCTCACTGGCTCCTTTCTTTCACTGAAAATTACCAAATGAATATATTAGCTTAAACTTATAAAGAGCCACTCACTCCAGAACATTATTCTCTTTGAAAGCACATTTTACCTGAGCCAAGTTTTCTAATGGCTGTCAAATAACACCTTTATATTTGGTTTGACTGACCATGGCAATTTGAAAGGAGAATTTTACATTTTAGTAGCAAACACAGTTTAAAAATTCTGAGTTTCTCTATAGCCCATTAGGAGACAGCAAAAATAGATTTTTGTGAAATCTCTTTATGAGGAATTGCCAGGAATAACAAGAGCAGAACAAAAAAGAACTGATCAGATACGAATGATCTTACACTGCTCCTCAGGCATAAATTCCATTTTAGTCAGTGGAAATTTTACTACCTCAACATTCATTTTATCCAATTGCTTCTATTTTACCTTCTAACTTATACTTCTGGGGTTCTGCTTCCCACAGAGCATCTAATACCTGACCCAGAGCAGAGAATAAATATGAAGAAGCAGCTATTATAACCATGGCACAAAAGGAGAATTTTGTACTTTTTCCTACTTTTGTTTTCACATTGCACTATAGATTGCTACATCAAGAAAAATTATTGAGCCATTACCAAAAATGAACATGGTTGTATTTTCCCATTACTTTATAGATATAATAAAATGAAACATTCAAAGTATTTTTGCATTCCTCTAAAAGAAAAAACAAATATAAATAAAAATTAGTAATAATATATCATATAAAGGTATAAGCAAAGAAAAGCTGAGCACTGATTATTAATTCAGACAAGCCATGTGGGAATTGAAAACTAAGTACAAATGGGAATTTAACCATGGCATTAAACACAATTCAAGTCAGAACAAAAGTAAAGGAAATATTCTTAAGTAGTAATATGCCAATAAACCCTGAAAAAACTAGGAAGAAGTTTTTTAAAACTTCATGGTAAAGACAGAGTGAGATACATAACCCAGAAAACTTCTAAATCAGTAAAACCCCACAATTCCTCAGCATCAGCTCAACCTCTAAATAAAGTATCTCCAATAAAATATCTCCATCCCACCCCAGTGTCTGAAGCTAAGGAAGCTTCTCACCAGGGCCATCACAGAAGACAGAGTTATTTCCAAAACTGGACTAATAGATTTTCCAAGGAGTTGCTGCCCTCTCTCCAGAACAGCTGCTCAAAACTCACACATAACTCACAGGATTAAAGCTACCTCAGCATTTTCTTTCACTTGCAATGAATGCAATTTTTTTTCAAGTGCTGAGTTTTGTTCATCAAAATGGTATTTTATGTTTAGTCAATTATTCATTCTAGCTATAACAAGGAGAGCAATATAGAGTTCAAAATATGCTCCAGATGGTAAAAACACAAATCAGAAATAAATCAATTTATGAAAAAGGAAGAGATTTGTTTTTATTGCCATAATTTAACTTTAAAATATTCACAAGCTTCCTTCTGGTTCTAAATTACCTCAGAACACTTTGAGCTAACACCCCACTGAATCTGGAGAAATTTAGAACTTACTGGTTTGGGGTTTTTTATAAAATAGTGTGATGTCAGGCACCAAAATAATGCACATCAGAAATACACTTTTAGGGAGCAGACCACTTCATTCACACTGAAACTGCTCTCAGTGTACATTAGTAAAAGGAACACACTTACTCTAAACCCTGAATGAGCCATGCCTGGAGAGGAGATGAAGCCAGATAACTAAGCCAGACCAGAGAGATTGAGAAAGGATAAAAGTGGAATGTGACCCTGCATTTTTAAACAGTGATAAGAAAAGAACTTGATCTTACTATTATATTATTCTGGTACAGTTCTTTTTTTTTTTTTTTTTTCAAATTGAATTATACTATCTTCAATATCAAACACATTCTGGCAGGTGTCTAGCTTAACAGTTTTGAATATAATTTCAAATTTCCACAGCACTAATGCATAAATTTAAGTGTAGACTGGAACCAAGGGTCTGTCCATAGTTCTGAGCAACAGCACATTTACATTTTGTCATCTATTCCACTTAACAACCAGCAATTCCAAGGTGATGCTGCTATTTTCAATCACTGATAGTCACACAAAAATTAACTTCAAAATAATCGACAATACTTTGCTGAGGACCACATCCACATATGCAGAGCTTAACAAGAAAACCTCTGCATTAAAATTAAGTAATCATTCTCACTTCAAGTAACGTGATCAAGAAACTACAGCACAGGAAAAAAAAAAAAAAGCTGATTTTTGTTTTAGCTCTAGCAACAATGTTTACACTAGAGGCAAGCACATATTACAGGTAAAGAAATATTTTCTCCAGTACAAACCCATATTTATTTGGCCACTAAACCATTCACAAAGTTTTTACAGTCATTATCCCAAAGAAATTAAAAGAAATAAACATTCAGAACAAAAGCAAGACTTAAAAAACATGAAACAGTCAAGTTTCTAAGTCCTAGAACAACTCAGGAAAAACCTAGCTAAACTCAACTTTAAGCTCCAGAGACAATAACCAGCAGTAAGGTCACCTACTGAATTTATCCAAGTCTACCACTGCAAGATTCTGCCTAGCTCATGCAGTAATATTCTTTATAATAGAAACCTTGCATGGGGGGAAAAACAAACAAACCAGGACCAAAAAATGAACACAGTGTGATATAGCCACTAAACAAAAAAGCAAAAAATGGGTTATTTGAATTCAACTGAATTCAAATTATTCACACAAGCAAGGATATGCACAATCAGGCCCACAGTAACTGGGCAAAATAACATATCAACTCATTAAAGATCTATCTGCCTGAATTTATCTTTGCTTTGCCTTCAGTTCCTGTGAGTTATTCCATCACTTCCCATCACCCAGAAAAGGAAATATTGCACTATGAAGACAGAGCTATAATTAGATATTCTTCTATTTCATTTCACACCTATGACTGAATGAGAATGGATGGCAAAAACATGAGCAGAGACAATAATAGTAAGTTGAAACATTCAGTAAAAAAAAAACATTTGGCACAGAATAACATCTCAATTCTTCCTCAGCACATAATGCTGTGTTTACTGCAAAATCAGTTAAGTTGGTATAAGAGATTTTTAATGAAAACAATTATAAATTTAAAATAACTGTGTTTAAAGCATTTAACAGTCCCTAAGGTCAAGTGATTACAGCAGTTACAAGACCCCAGGGACATGTTCACACCAACACCAAGTGAATAAATTACCTCAGCCAGTGTGTGCAATCACTGAGTGACCACAGAGGTTATTCAATGCACAAGCCCAGATGACTTCCATGCAAAACCAATAATGAAAATGTAACAGCCAAAGGGAAAAGGCATTTAACTGGCAAAAGTTGCTGGAAGGGCTGAGAACTCGGAAGAGTGGGAAAGGGAGTGTGGAAAGCAAGCTCCATGGCTGGGCTGTGCAGACAAGGAAGGAGGGTAAGTGGCAATGGAATGGACAGACAAGATGCTGGGCATTTTTCCCAGGTGAAAGACCCAAAGAGTTGCAAAGGGGTGCAAGACTCAAAAAATGTAAAAGTGCAGAGCTTTAAGCAGTGCTCTCAGCCCTGTGTAACTCTGGCAGAGTAATGCCCAGTGAAGTACAAGCAATGCAGGAGCTCAGAATAATCATCTTTTTTTTAACTTTCCCCCTTAGTAAATGGTAAAACACAACACATTTTGCAGATAGGAGGCTGAAAAAGAGAGGCAAAAGGACATGCCTGACTTTAGTGTTTTGATTCCTGGTGAGGATGCACTGAAGCAAGTATTCAGAACATTCTCACAGGTGAATCAATTTGCTGTCTCACCCTGTGCCAGGAACCTAATAACTGGTATTGTCATATAAAAAAAAATGTTCTCTGTATCTGAAATAGGAAAGCCTGAGGGCAAAGCCAGCAGGCTCTCACACAACCCAAGCTTCCAGTTTCAGTGGAAATGACTGCAAAACTGCTTTCTCAGATAAATACTATATTGTCTTCTACAAGAACTATGCATATACATGCTAAGAAAGCCCCTTGGTAAATTATTGAGGCTGGAACACAACCTATTCAAAGGGTTGTAATTCTTCTGTTGGGAATGTTTAAGTCAAGGACCTATGTGTTAAAATAAAACCATCATGAGCCCCCTGTTAGATACAAGGAATGCCCAGTGGCTGCCAACACTGCAAGATTCCCCATGGAAGGGTGAAAGCATCCTGGCAGATTATTTGGGTTGGCCTTCTGCAGCACTGAGTGTTTTCAAATGCCAGGCACTGGTCACAGGCTGCATCAAAACAGCATTTGTGAAATTACTCCAGGGCCAAAGAGGAACTCAGGTGGCCAAACACTGCTCTCAGCAATGCACTCATGGAGATCTGTGCTCCCCAAAAGGCAACTCCTCTTCTGGAGCTGCAATTACATGTCCAGAAAAAGGATAGTTTTGAGCCTATCAAATCTAGTATCACCTTCTAGAAATAAGAACAATAAAGCTAAGTTACAGTGATATGATTGGAAAGCCCCACTCCCACATGCACAGCAATAAAAATGAAGGAAAAACACCCATCAAAATAGAGGTCAGGTAAAGAGTGAAGAAAACACAAAGAAGGATGATCAGACAGACAATGTAGAAGTTCTGCTATTTAAAAATTCCTTTTGTAAATCCAAGTGTTCCTTACATATCTCTTGAAGGGTCAGCCAAGGAAGTCCAATGCAATAAAATGATTCTGTTAAAGGCACGTAGGGATGCTGCCATCACACAGCAGGCACGAGAGAATGCAGCAAAACCTGATGGCAAAGCTATGCTTTGAAATATTTTTTTATATGATGCTCTAAATTCATTCTAATGTTTTTTGAAAGTCAGCTGCCCAAGTCACCCTCAGCTCTGGGTGTTTCTGGACAAGAGGTGACCTGGCAGTGCACAACAGTGCATTTACAGTGGCATTTGCAGCAGGAGCCTCCTGCACAAGTTCCCCTCCTTCTCTTTGGTTTTCTGCTGTTGCTATTTAATTGCCCTCGAGTCTAGCAATCTGCTGTCAGGGCACTGCTGTCAAATGCAGCAGAATATGAAAGGTATCCCACCAAAGAGATGCTGACTGCCCCTGATCAAAGTCAGAGTGCCAGTACTCCAGCTCAAAGGGGCAAGCACGTCAGCATCACCCCCCAAAAAATCTCTCCTCTTCCAACCAGTACTATTGATTCTGTCATGCTGTTTTGTGGGAAGGAAGACTTTCATCATTTCCAAGTATGCTGCAACTTAAGTTACAGCAAACCCAAAATACAGCAAGCAGCAGTTTTGGCTGCGGGTACAAAACCCCCCAGCACCAACTAATGGGACACTGCATCCCTTGTACCAGGTGCCACCCCCAAAAGGCTTCACAGCTCTGCTCCTGCAATGACAGAACCTTTTCCCCAAGCTAAAGCCTCTGAATCTGTCTTAATTAACAGAATGAGAGGCTGGGACCAGCACACCACACGAGGAAAAGCCCAGGAAGGGTGGGGGGAGCTTTTCCAGCGCCCTAATTCAATTAGGAGGCAGCGAGCGACACGCGGACAGGAGAGGTTAATTGGGGTCAGCCCAAGGCAGTAATTCCTTACCTAACCAGTCATTAAACTTCTTAACCTCGGAGGGCAGCCCCAGCTCAGTGAAGTCACCCGTGTGCAGCAGGATGTCCCCGTAAGGCATCTGGATGCCATCTGTCCTGGAGTGCGTGTCCGAGACGCAGACGAAGCGCGTGTGGCCCGCCGGCTTCGGGGTGTCGTACGGGATGGGGTCCACCCTAAAGCAGACACAGAGAGCTCGTGACAGTCCCAGGGTTAAAACCCTCACATCCAGTATTTCAGACAGCAGCACAGCAAAAGCAAAAAAAAGAAAAAAAAAAGTCCACACATCCGCTGACACGCGCCGCGCTCCGCCAGAAAGCGGGAGGGACCACGGCGCTGCTTAAAAACTTACCTGGTGGGGAAAGGAAGGTCAAATGTACACAGGATGTGGCACTTTTAGATGCTAAACATTGGGGAAAAGTGGGTTTAGGAGGCTTTGCATTCAGATGTTTCACATCCTGTGCCCTGTGAAAGAACAGGTCTGACAGGTGGGGCAGGGGCTCAGCAGCTGGTTTTGTTCAAGGGCATGTGCACTCCTACAGATTCCAGAGTATTTGTTTGCACACAGTAAGGTAGGACTTTGATGGAGGCTGGAAACTGCAGAACCAGTCTGGTGACAGCTTCCAAAACTCATAAAAAATCCTGAGCTCGTCTTCCCAGAATCTATAAAGTCAGGAACTCATGTGCTATCACACTAAGCAACCACATATAAAACTTTTTTTTTCTTTTTCTATACCAAATGATCATAAAAATTTACTTCAATTGGTTATTTGCAAGCTATATTTGGCAATTTGATCTCATCAATTACATGTAACCCATCATGGAAGTCTGGTCAGTTGGGTTTTGGTGGCTTTTTTTTTTTTTAAGCAGAATAGAGAAAAATAATAAGTAAGAGAAATGCTTTATGCATACTTAGTGGTTAGAAGCTCTAATTTGTAACAGAATAACTTAAATACAAAAGGCAACCCATTCCCTACTTTGGAATAGCAATTATTTCTCTGCAGAGTTACCATAATTTGATTTGCTCAACACTTGAATAGCACAGCATCTGGATTAGTGCCACAGAAAATCCCATCTCAATTCCACAAAACTTCAACTCATTCCATTGATGTGCCACTTTGATCATGGTTAGAGCTTAGCTTCAGCTGGAAATTTTGAGGTATTTAGGAGTTATGTCAGAATAATAGTTCACTTACGTCTCAAATTATCAGGCTAGTGAAACTAAGCTCCAGCTACTTTAAAGCATCCAAAATAATGCTGTCCTATGACTTATTTGGACAAACTGCCACAACAGGCGTTCAAAAATAGGTGCCTGAAAGTAAAAAAAAAAATAATAAACCAGCTTTTATTAGTTTTGCTCTCCACACTGAAAAGAAAAACCAGCAGACATCCCTGTGAATTTGTTTGTCCTAAATCCTCACAGTTATAATGAGATGTATGATCAGCAATAGAAAATAAAATACAAACCTTAAGAAAATACTGACTTTTTTTTTAAGATTAGTTTTGTTTGCTGAACTGTAAACCAAATGAGCATTTAGTTTTTACTTTACACTGAACTGTGTGAAAACTTCTACCAGTGCTCCCTGCATAGGTGAGAAAATCCAGAAGCATCCTCCAGGATGCAAATCAGTTCCCTGCTCTGGGGAGTTTTACACTGGTTCCAGAATTCAGGCTCCATATGGATATGTCTTGCTCTCCAGTGGAAAACTGTCCCTGTGAATGTGCTTATTTACAAGATTTTACTGATTTAGAATTTAATTTTGTTAGAAATATATTATATTAATTATATATTATATTATATTAATTATATTAATTATATTATATTAATTATATTATATTATATTATATTAATTATATTATATTATATTAATTATATTATATTATATTATATTATATTATATTATATTATATTATTATATTTGTTAAGACTATTCACAGCTAAAATATCAGTGGGGGAAGCAGTAGTGGAGAGAGATTTGTTAGACTGTGTTTTCCTAGGTGCCATAGTTAGGTCCTTCCTATCAAGCTGTGTTTAACATAAAAGTACCATACCTCATTGACATGGGCCATGGAATTAATTTGCAAAATACAGGCTGTCCAAGAAGATGCTTATTTTAAAAACAGATTCTACTGCCAGCTGGACTGGAGAGAAGAGAATTTGGTAGATAACTCTTTTTGGGGTTTGGTATTGCACCTCCTCTGCCAGCCAAAGCACCAGCTACAATTACCTGAGCCATGCAACTTGTTACCACTGCAGAAAACCATGACAAAAATCCACCAATCAATGGATTTTTTTTTTTCTCAACAAGGGTCTGAAATGACTAAGGTTATTATTCCAGGGAAAAAATCAATTTACTCATTGAAATTGTACTTACAAGCTGGGCAGAACTGCAATCAGAGGCCATAATGCTTTTCTACATGGTGTCTTCCAAAATATGGGAGCCCCTAAATCAACATCTCCCCACTTCCAAGCATGTTGACTCCAGACAACACAAAAGAAAATGAACACCAGCTTTCATCACCACCACAGAACTTGTTCAGAATATCTGTGCTTGAGCTATGACCAGCACTGCCTGCCCTGGGGAGTCCAATTTTCTCTGTACACAGCAGCTATGTTTTTGCTATTCTCTGCAGTTTGCAGCCAAACCAACCCTGTTCTGCTCGAGGCAATCCCTATTAGAGAATGGCACTGAAATCTGGTTTAGGATTTTTCTATTCATGCAATGACTTACTTACAGAAAATTCTATAATCAAAATTTATTAAGTCACTGACCCTTCTCTCTCCTCTTTACAAACACTATGATGTTGCCAAGTAACCTTTTCCTACTTCTTACCTTCCTTCTCTTATTCAGTACTGCTTGCCTACTAAGCATTTGAAAGTGAGATACTGAAGGTTATTGTGTTCAGTCCATCAATTTATCTTACTCAAAACAGTCCTTCAATAGAAACTTAATAAAAGTGCTGTTATTGCCAGTCCTAAAGGCTCAGGTTTTCTTTCCAGCTACAGCATGGCAAATGGCAAAACAGCAAAAAAAAAAAAAAAAAAAAAAAAAAAAAAAAAAAAAAAAAAAAAAAAAAAAAAAAAAAAAAAACAAAAAAAAGGAGAGTCTCCTTTCCCACTGCAGGACTAGAGGACTGGGCTCTGCCTTTTCAGAGCTCCTGGTGGCACACTGCTCACCTGCAGGCTCTGGGCTGTGAGCATCACCTTCTTCCTGGGCTCTGACTTACCCACAAACCAGCAGCTGGCATTGCTACAGCCTCTGTGGCAGTTAATGCATCTGACCCTTGCTGCAGCTCAACAGCAGGTAAAATAATTATTTCAGCCCCATCCACCACCATTCTGCTGAACTGGAGCAGGTACATGAGAAATTCAACTTATTCTTTACCTTTGCTCCAAACAGTACATCCAGCTAACTCTGACACTCTCCATCACCACCAACACTTTATTTTTTCAATCTTCTTGACATGGCAGACTGAAACACTTCACAGATTACTTGATTACTGCATTTGGAATAGCATGCTTGTGGAAAGATGCAGTAAGAGATATTTCAGAATAATTATATGTTCATTAGGATTAATACAGCAGTCAGGAAATACAAAACAATGTAAGTTGTGTTGCACCTCAGAAAATCAGGCACTTGGCTGGTTTTTAAAAAGTTTATGTAAGACCCAGAATGAAATCCCATAAGGCAGTTGAGCAATGACTGCTTTGTGAGATCGTGGCAGTAATGTAAGATCTGTCACATTTAATGCATTTATGACATGGGTTCAGAAATCAGAAGGGACAATGTAACCTTCATACACTTCTAGAAGAACCTTGTTTATCAGATAAATACTTGGCTTTACTAAACTGCCCTTACCAGCAGTGGTTCTCATTTAGAGTAAGGTACAAACCTCAAACTTGCAGTTCCTCACACACTGCATGAAACAACAGCACTATCTGATTTGGGGTTTGAACAGCAAGGTAGTGGGGGCTGAATTCAGGAACTCCCAAAAGAGGAGCACCTTGGGCCTTGCTCAGGGGCAAAGGACTTGATTTAGGATGTCCTGCTGCAAAACAGACATGTCCACTGTGCATTTCAGCCCAAGCTACACCAGTTACTCATAACACTGTCTGATAAACCAGCAGGGCTGGAAAGCTGCTCTGAGCCAGGCAGGACAGTGCAGCCCTCCTACAGACACAGCCACACTGAACCCTGCTGCAGAAAACACACAGGCACCCTTTTCCTGAAAGGAGTCTGTTTTGGTTGTAAAGGATAATTCTGCATGGGTGAGTTCAAATGCTGAAAGTAAAGGTCTTGGGCTGGGTCAGCCAGTCCCTGGGAATGCCTGTGGCTGCAGAGCCAAACCCCACAGACTGTTTGTTCACTGCCCTGCCCTCTCAGGCTTTGAGATATGCAGCCTCCAAATCCCCTCTTAGAGAGGGATTCCCAAGAAACCAATTCGTCCTTGGAGATGGAATAAAAATCCTAAACACGAAGCCAGGAAAAATTTCCAGTTCCTAACATTGAGTAAATCACTCAGATGAATGCAGCACCTATGCTGGACAAAGCATTAACAGATGCTGAAATCCCCTCCTCCAGCCCCATTCCCCACAACACAAATCTGCATTTTTCCTGCTTGCAGCCCACCCCTCTGCAGGCTGCTTCTGCTGGCACTGCTACAGGTGAACAGGCAGGCAAAGGGCACAGAAAACCACGGCATTTTACTCTTCCTGGGCTCTCCAGATGCAGGAATAGCCCCATGTCCTTCCCAGATTGCATCACATCATATGCTGGCTTTTCATCTCAATAATTACTCCACTGGGTGTATCTGTGACTGAATTTGTGGGCTTATTTTTTATGACACCTAAATAAGTATTCATTACACATCCATTGGGGCCCAGACTTCAAGTCTGTGTGCCACATAAAATCCATGTGTGTTGTTGCACTTACTCTGTTTTGGGAGCCACTTGGAGACACCCTATCTAGTAACTCCATATTTAGAACAAATTTATATAACTAGCTTTTTAAAAAGCATCCTACTCATACTTCCTGTGAATAGACATCATTGCATTTATTTACAGTTTAGCTTCCTATTGTATAATTTCATACTTTTCTTGCCATTCCTGTTTTCAAAATTTGCAAATACCTCTTCAAAGAGCAAATTAGCTTGGTATATTTATTTTAGAATTAAAATACAAATATTTTCTGCAAAAGTTTTTTAAAAGCTTGTTTCTTAGTGCTGTTAGTTTCCTCAGCTAAGACAATAGAAGACAATTTTTTTTCAATGGGAGAACAAAAGCAATATATTTTCTATATCTTCAGGTTTTTCTTTCTTTGAATCCATACCTTTGTCTCTACACATGCTCCCTCTGGCATGGAAAATTCAGGAGAAAAGAATGGGTTTTTCTGTGAAAACTGCTTGCTACAGTGCTGAATGTATTTGTTTCTGTATCCAAGTCTCACAGCTTTGCTATGTTGTGATATTTGTTACTGCTCTTAGAGCCAGTCCCAAGTCCTGGAATAGGGCAATCATGTGAAATCTGTGGCTGAATTAATTTTTATTAAAATTTGTCAATAAGTCTCTCAGCTGAAGAAAAGAAGCATTAAATGCACCTGCATGCCCAGCAGCATTCAAGAAATGGAATGAAAGCAAAAGATGTGTAATTGCTCTTATTTAAAAAACACAAATGAACCAAACCTCAAGACTATTAGGCCAACTTCATGATTCTCAACTGAGTTTTCAAGGCCACAGACCAGAAGGACTATATCAAACTGCAAATGTGTCTACATTTTGAAACAAAAATTTAATATCTTAATTTACAAATCTTCACAACATGGACACAAATGCAGTGCCATTTAAGCTTCCCCCTCAGAAAAACATTTACATGGTCACACACACATAGCTGATTTTGTGATATAGCACATGCTGAAGACTCAAAGCCAAATACTAATTTCCTCTCAATAAACAAAATTAATGCCAAAATATAGTATTGCTTCAGTTGGCCACTGCCAGCCATTAATTGTTTAAATCATACATATTAATGCTTTTGTTAACTTGACTCTGTCTTTCCAGTATGCTCAAACAGCAAGCCAACATCTGGTTTCTTCTCTGACTAAAAACAAAAGGATGCAAATACCTTTCAACACTCTCACTGGTAGATTTTATTTGTACAAGCACACATATCTAAGAACAGACTACCCCAAATCTGCTAGAAATCCCCTCCTCTTCTGGAAACCTCCATGCACATGTGTCACCCAGCAAAGCCTTAGAGGCTTCTGGAAACTGTAAAACACAGCTCTGATATTTATTACAGAAATGGCATTAATTGTGTCTTGGTGCAATGTGGAAAAAAAAAATAAATTACATTTCCAAATCCACAGGAGGATTCAGTGCACTGCTCAGCAGCTTACTGCTAACGCTTCCAACAATTATAGCTGCAGGGAAATGATGGATCTTTTTATTACAGGTTCTGGAGCTGTTTTACTTCCAGTGAGATTTATGAGATTAAACAGAAAAGACCTACATCACCCACTGTCATCATCTGGGCAAATTTAAGAAAACTCTCCTTTATAAGGAGTTAATAATAATATATCTTCTCAGCCTGATTTAAACCTTAACTAATTAAGAGTCCTAACTCTGTAAATCCCAGATTCTGGTCAGTAATAAAACCAGAAAGAGGTAAAATTCAGATTTGCCATGGTGTTCTTTGAGGAGCAAATAGTTGGCTGGCCTTTTCTGAAGTACCTAACCTCTGCCTTTGATACTAATGGGAATTCAGAAACAGAATTGCCTGAGCATTTTTGAAAATCCTATTAATCATCCCTTTGCAGAAAAAAAATTATTTTAAGTCAACAAAATACCTTTTAAAATTTAGCTATCAGTGGCTTTCTAAAGGTTAGAGAAGTGAAACAGAACTGAAAAAAGTTTGAATACCAATATCAGCATCACACTAAGGCCCAGAGAGAAGTTTCCTTTAAATAAAATAGTAAACCATTCCTATGCTGGTATGGTTTCAATTAAAATTCATTAAGAAGAACTTTTCCCCTATTCTTTTGCTGCTGTTGTTGGGGGACTGCTATAAATTATGTCTTTCTCCCACCCTGACAGAACTTATTTGCTGGCAAAACAGCACCTACTAAGAGGGTAAGTGAATAATCTCTAAAAAGATTTTTATTTCCCTGCTGTAAGCTATCCAAACGCCAACTCATGAAATGCACTCAGAAAGTGCAATCTGGCATCCCAAGTTTAGATCCAATTTTACTTTAAGGACAATGAGGTTTGGAAAATACACATTTTGATATATTTAGCAAGAGAGGCTAAATTAATGTGTGGTATCCCTCCAATCATTCCAACTGCAGGAATCATAAAATGGGCTGGATTTACTTCTAGAACAGAACCACAGAGAAGGCTTCAGCCCTTGTCTCAACAGTGAAACAGTTTTTCCAAAATGCAATGGAAAAAAAAATGCACCACAAAACAAGCAGAAGCAGATCTCCAGGACAGATTACATTGAAGTGGTTTTGCTCTAACTTGACATGCCTTCTTCCTCAGAAATTAGGACAACTCTGATCAGAGGGACGCAGCTCACAAGGTTCTGTCACAACAGAATTGTATAAGCATGTATGCTGCATGTATTCCATTTCTGATGCCCATTCATATTAAGAATGAAATCTGGAATGTCACAAAATGTACAGAATTCATATGCATAATTCATTACATTTTCTTGGAGATGGTAAATTCAGCAAATAGACAATAACTCTTATGTAATAGGGAAACTGAAACTGGGCAATGGACCTGAAGGTGCATAAAAATTTTGAGAACTCATTCTCTTTAGAATTGGCTATTAAATCTAAAACTTACCTTCATGTTTCAGAAACAAATACTCAATGTTTAGATACCCACAGGATTAAGCCCAGAGTGTTTGCAGAGAATCACTTGAGGTTGGTTCTGATTCTTTCCCCCCAATACATATTTAGTCTGAAGGATGGCAGCTACTTGAAATTTGGCTCAAGAAATACAAGTGTCCTTTTTAAAGCCACAAGTTAAGTATACAGTGCAAGTCAGCATCTCAGTCATTTTGCTTCCTGACCTGCAGGTATCACCCTCTCCAAGGGATGAGATGCAATTCAATCTCCATGCAGGCAAAGGGCTGGCCCTCTCCTAAACAGACTGCTCATCACTGCCCCTCTGCTGCTCTCCCTGCTCTGACTTCCACAGGGTGATGGAACCGAGTCAAAAAAAAAACCTGTTCAAAGGAGAGGCAATTAGTGGTGGGCAAACACCCCAGCTCCCATTTCTGAGTTACCAGAGGCAGAGAATGCCACCAGCATGCCTGTGAAATTGTCACTGGTGTTAGCAGGAGAGAAGTGAACAAACAGGCTGGAACACATAACTCAAAAAGGAATTTCCTAGCAGCCGTGCAGCATGACACACTGCTTTAAAGAAGCAAATTGGCAGGCATCATATGTTATCTGCAATCTGAGCCTGTGTATGTGAGCCAGTTCAAAAATCTGTCTGTTAGGATGTATATTGCCTCCTGCATCTGAGCTCTAACAAACTTCTCGAAGGTTTTACTCAGAAAATGCTTCCCATCAAAATGTGAGCATCTAGCACCGTGTTCCTCCTAAATAAAACCCTTCAGAACAACCCTGCTGTCTTAAAAGGCCCTCTACCACTCAGTCTCATGTATACTAACTATTTCAGCCCTTGCCAAAGGTTTCTTTTCATTTGACTACCTCCTAAGGGTTAAGAAGCTTTCTGCAGGGAAGATGACAATATTCAGACACCATTTAGCCTCACATCTAAAGTTAAGACCTAGTGTCTAATAGGAATAGAGCAGATTATTGACTGCCTTCTACCAACACCAAAATACAGCTCCCTGCTCAGCATCCAGGTTAACAAAAAGCTCAGCACCACATTAAAATGGTTAATTGGACTTAGGTAAGCTGTCATGCTCTCTAGTCACACAGCTGGCCTAATATTTGTGCACTCCTAGAAATTCCATTGCAAAAAATTTTGACACCAGTTGTCTTAAGCTCAGCTTGAACTAGATCTAGACTAGTGAGAGATCTGAATCAGTCCCAGGGTGTATAGAAGAATATATACTTATATAATTTTCGTTGCTGTAAAGGAAGAAACAAAAAAAACCAAACCAAAAAAAAACCAACCAAACCAAACCAAACAAAAACAGAAAGAAACCCACCTAACTGCCAAAAAAAAACCAATAGCTCTTAAGATATGCTCCCAGCCTTTCACAGAAACTTTGCTGGAGACACAGAAACACAAGTGACAACTTTGGGCCCAAATTCTGCTGGAGAGAATTTTGCACTTTGTATCCTTTATCTTCCCAGTGCAATTGTCTTCATTACAGCACCCTGACACAGGTCTAACAAGAAATCCAGTCCCAGACAGAACTGGATTAAATCAACAAAACACTGCAATTCCTTGGTGACTGGGCTGGAGGGGGCTGCAGAGGGCTGGACCATAGATGCTGAAAGCAGTTTTTTTTTTATTTGTGAAACTCTGTGCCAAATTCATTCCCAGCTAAGAGGATTCTACCACATAGCTCCCTCCACCTTTTCTCTCTCTCTCCAGTATTAAATAACTTATGATAAGGAAACCTCAGGTCAAATAGTATACATTCCACAATATTTCAACATACAAACATTAGTTCAAGTGAGAAAAAGCTTGGTAGATAAAGCTGTAGCAGGTGGGGCAGGAAAAAAAAAAGTCTCATGTCTTCACTAGCAGAAAGCTGCACGAAGGTAACTCCAGCTGGAGATACTCCTTGGACATGCACAATCCATTCTGATTTACTTTCTCCCTTTTGTTTTTTTTTAATTCTCTCTTATTATTTGGTGTTCTCATTCATTTTCCATGAGTGCTTATATATGACAGAGGCTGCTGAACTCAGAACCACCGTCCTCTTACAGAAAATACAAAATATCTCACGGATGAAAACCAGCACTGACTGTTTTAGTTGTACCATCACTAACCTGGCTGTGGCATTTATATGACACACATCACATTTATACAATATTACAAGAAGCAGTGCTGCATATACAATCAGGAGGTTTCATCAATAATGTAGTTAATAGGCAGTGTTTGTGGGCAACCACAGTGTTACAGGTTATCTAAGAACATTTGAGTTTTGCTTATACTTCTATAATAAAAATTAATGACTTAAAAGTCCTCAGTGGGAGTATCAGGGACATTCATATTTATCAGAACTGTTACTGGCTTCTGCAGTAAGCAATTATTCTTATTGCATTAAACCCTTTCTTTCCAAAGATGTATCCCCAAAAATCAAATAAATCCAAGGATGAATTATAGTCAAGACAGAAATTTACCTCAGGGATACTTTTAGAAAACTCAATTTAAAAACACATTTACTTTTGCCTCTGTGCCAGCAACAAAGGCAGTGGAAAAGAGGGAAGAACAACAGCATCATTTTGATTTCAGTGTTTTTTCCAGGACAATTCCAAAGCTAAATGAGCTGAAACCTCTCAATACCCAGCTTCTATCTGTGAATGGTAGTAAGGCATTGCCACCTATGACTCAGAGGCTGTTGCTAGTTGTACAGACCTACTGAATAATGCTTAATAGGAGCAGAATATTGTTCTCAATATTGCCCTTGAAAGCTCTGAAGAATCTCTGCTCCCAAATCTGTATGTTGTGCACTACCAAAATTTTAGTTGGCACGACAGATGCAGGAGCACACTGCAGAAAGTCATTTCTGTGTCAAGTACAAAAGGCAAAGAGCTGAAGTTTGAAATTTAGAGAAAGAACATCACAATGAGAAGCCCTGGGAAGGAGGGAAACAAGCTGCAGCACATAACATTTTATGATACAGAATGAGATGTGGGCAAAGCAATTTCACTTATGTGATTCATTTTATAAGCAATGCAAATGCAATCTCACTGATTATGCTCCAAAACAAAAGAGGGAATTTCATTACTTCAGCCAGTGCAATTAGACATGCAAAAAACCACAAAACATCCTATCTGCAGCAGAACAAATAGAAACCATCATTTCACATTTACATGGGAATAACCAAGGTGGGTGAAATGCATTGTCTTGTGGGTGCTGGGGAGGCATAAACTGATTTTTGCAGCCTTTAAGCTCACACAGTCTGTGGTAAATACATACACACACAGGGATTAATTCCACCAAATTTGTCATAAATGAGCTAAAGATACCTCAGAACCCACATGATGTGAGGTAAAAAAACCCAAACAACAGCAAAACTAACAAAAAAACCCCAAACCAGTGTCTTCTTCCCCCAATACCAAAAACAACACCCCAAAACTGCACACCTATTTTTTATACAAGAGTCTTTTTCAGATTTTATTTATCTTCTGGTTTCTCAAAGCTTGAAAATAGGAGGTCCTCTGAAGTAAGTCAGGCTGTGTGAATTAAGAGTACCACTGGCTTTCCCTTTATGGCTCCCCAGGGAATCTATATATTAGGCATAGGCCTGCTTTCTGATTTAGCTTAAGCACTTTTCCTAGAGAATGTGACTGTCCACACCAAGAGGAATTTTTGAGTAACAGCTGCAGAACAGCTTTTTTCTGTAGGAACTATCTTGAATTATTTCCCTTATATAGACACACAGTATTGATTTTAATCTTCATACTCCTCTTAGTACTTAAAAGGAGAAGAAAATAAATGTTTTGAATAGGTATTTTAAAAAAAAATCAGAAAAGCTTCAGCTTCTTGAAAATTAGCAATAAACCTGAGACTGGCAAAACCAAAACACATAAATAGATGGAATATCAGGGCACTCAGCTATACTAATTTGGGTGCGTAGCTTTTAGTTTAACAACCAAAACCATTTTTGCTTTGACTAAGAATACATGTAAAATTGCACCCACCTACCCATCCACAGTCATATGTCTTAGCATGTAAATGAAATCCTAGTTCTTCTGCCTTTATCCATTAAGGAGCAGGAAAAGATACCTTCAAGGGACAGACTACAATAGAATTCCACAGCTCTGCAAGGCTATGGGGAAGTGCAAAGAAAAAAAAAAGAAAAATTGTTTATATGAGTTTGCAGCAAAAAATCATTACTGAACATTCTGTAAAAGATACAACTCCTAGGGTAGTTTTTAAGGAAACAGCCTAATTCACTAAGTTGCTTAAGGAGACAAAAAAAAAAAAAGAAAAAAAAACACTTAAAAAACCATGCAACTGTTAAAGCCTGGGAACAGCTGTCTTAACCATTTCTTTCTTTGCATCTGGATACACTGGGCTGTTCTTTTCCTTTACATTTCTGCATTCTGGCACTGCCAGTGAAATCTCCAGTTGCACAGCACCAGGGCTGCTGCTGCCTGCAGCCAGTAAAGTCAAAGTTCACAGTGACCACAACAGGTCAGGAATGAGAGCTAAGGGAAACCACCCTGCTCACATCAAAACTGGTACAGTCACCTACACTACACAAAGTTAGATTCTCAGTTCTTTGACTGAAGTGACTAATTTCCTGCAACCTTTCTCCTCCTTCCTCCCTCCAAACGTTTTGGCAATCAAGAACAGACTTAGAGACTGTTTCATAATGAATACAGCCCTTAAGGGTGAAACCGGCCAGATACTGCAGCCTGTTCCAGAAATCCTTCTGCAATTCATTATTCCATCCAGTTCTGCTCTACTGCTTTACTCCAGCCTATAAAATCTTGAGCTCCTTCATCTTCTGCAGGTTGTGAAGACTTGAGACTAGCTATACTCCTAAAGGCCAAAACCATGTCTTTCTAGAATGAAAATGCTCTGGGAAGCATTTCTATCTACCTTCTGGAAAATCAACTTTCCTCAAGGAAGGTTTTCTTTCCTCAAGAAGGGTTTTGCCTGCACATTGCTGTAGAAAATGAATGGTGACACACTCAGAGGCTTTCCACTCGTGACTGCTTTTGCCTCAGAAACCATCTCCAGCACTTGCTTTTTTCCACTGGTATTACCCACAGTAACGAGAACCACATCTATTCCTCTCCTTGTCAAATAACACGATGGATTTTTTAAGTAATGATCACCTCCAGCCAATGAAGAGAATACCATGCAGTTCCAAAAAGCTGTGCTCATCTCGCCCACACAAATGACATTTTCTTGTCTGAAGCATCACGATCTCCCCAAAGACCATTTCTCACCAGAGCAATACTCTGCTGTTACTGTGACTTGGTAGCTGCATACCCTTTGCAGTGTGTCACCAAGACAGCAGCAGATACAACTTAGTTTAACAAGCACAGGTGCATTTCTTTTTCTTTGCCAAACAGCAAAATCACTTCACTCAGAGCACTGACACTCACTGTGCCACGATACCTGTCCTTAGGAGCCACGCTGTGCACCCTCCCCCAGCAAACATGATCCAGTAAATTGCTCTGCCCTTGACCTTTGCTAAGTAACCAGCCCCAGAGAATAGCCTGAATTACAAACCTGCCTTTGAACTAGGGCTCAGTTTGAGGCAGCCTGCCAGATGTCTGCACCACCAGCCCCAAGACATCAGTGAGCAGAGGTTTGCCTTGCTGTGCTCAGCTCAGGCAAGCCAAGAATCTGAAGGGAATCTAACCTCACAGGAATTTAACAAGGTCTCTGACTTGTGCCATGTGCCACTCACTTCTTCCCTTCCCAGCCTGATGGCAGAAGCAGAATTCCAGTCCAAGCAGGATGGGAACATGCCTGCATGAGGAGGGACCAGTGCAGTGTGGTACTAAGGGAATTCAGCCTGGGACATTATGCATGGCCTGCCACCAGTTTAACAGATGTCAGAGCTGCACTCTGAGGCTAATACCATACACAGCCACTTTTACAGTTTGGATTAAGTATGGGAAGTGATGCTGAACTCATAAACTATGCTGTCATTCTTCACACTGCTAAGCAAAACAGATGAAAGTGTTAACCACAAAGACCTGTTGTGCCCTGGATTTTCCCTGATCATTCTCAGTGTGATTCTCTCTTTTATGAGTGTCTCACCAAGCTCTGACTCATGGGAGATAACATCTCAGGAAGCCTACCAAAGTGCTTGCCTTTAACATCCATTCCACAGGTCTGGTAGTTCCTCCTTCCTCTCCCACTAACCCAGAGCCCACATGTGGAGCTCACACCCTCCCAACCACCCATCACCAGGCATGTGCTCAGCCAAACCTCCTCCCAGTCCCATTCACATAGGTTTTATCCTATTAAGGCAAAAATAAGAACCTCCTTGGTCTAATGAGAGTTTTATCTATCTGCAGACACAGTTTGATCTTGCACTGCATGTTTGACTTCCAGATGACTCCTTCTGTTAGAGATGGTATTAGGCTTGGATGGGAAACATCCTTCTAAACAGACAAATTAAAAGCAAACAAAACCAATGAAGAAAGAAAAAAGGCAAAGCAAATATCTTTACTATAGTGAGATAATAAGAGCCCTGGCTGCAGTTTCTTAATTGTGCTAAGGGGCTGCCTTTCACAACCTTCTTCACACCTTCTGGTCACAGCATCTCAGTCCTAGCCATCCAGGCTTTTCTGTCACTTCATTCTTTTTATATTTTCCTTGGGCAAAACTCTGTCCTCTCATGGTCTCATGCAGCTATTTAAGCAGTAAAAGCACCAAGTGACCATACTATCCACAAAAAACCAAATCATGCTCTGCCCAGTTTTACAGACTCTGCTTTTTCTTTGTTTTCCTACAACCACTTCGTTTTTTCCGGAGGGACACACTGACATGAATGCCACATTAACTGCCAGGCCCATGAGAAGAACATTTCAATCACCCACTCTAACCCAGAATCAGACCTCAGGAGTCCCCTGGCCAGGCTTCATGCCCTCCCAGTAACCCTGCAGCATGCCTATCACTGCCACTTCTTATCTTATCTGCTGCCCAAACACTGTCTGCCAGGGGCAGACAGGGAGCCAGACCTGAACAATGATGTTAAATGAAGGCTTCCTCCCAATACAGTCTTGAACTTCTGATGAAACTGATCACTCCTCAGCAAGATAACAAACCCTCTCGGGGCTTTAAAGGCTTTCAAATCCAAGTCAAGAGAATGCAAATAGGAAGCAGGGTTCCAAAAAACAGCAAAGCTCTCACTGTGTGTGCAAACATTCTCTCTGGGCATCAGGTAATAACCAGTTATATGTACATACACAGACACATGTGGAAACAAATAACAAATATACACCATGGGGATGTTTTAATTCCTCAGTCAAATATTTTTCTGTTAAAAAAATAATAATAATAATAAAGGAAGCTTTTTAGCTCATGAGACTTTAAAGCATAGCTGAAGCAGCAGCAACTTTTCCAAAGCAAAGGACATGGTATTTTTTAATTCCATTAAAATTCAGATAACTCTGCACTAGAATTTGATGCCTGTTGAAGAAAATAAGTTTTTCAATGTTTTTATAAGAGTAAAAAATCCAAAACAAAAAAACCCCTAAACCTAGGAAGTAGCAAGACTTTTGTCTCCATCCTTTTTCTCTATCAGGCTACTTCCTATCAAGACTATAAGCTTTACCACCACTATCTGTCATTCTTAGGCAGATCTGCTAACATGATTAACATCAGAAATACTCCAGCTGCACTGAAGTGCACATTTGGCCTCTGCCCAGATTAACTGTCCTTTCCTTCTCAGGTAGGAGTCCTAATGGAGATTTAGGGTTTTTAAGGGTGGAAGACACCCTATCCCCTGTCCAAGGCCCCACTCATTCCACCTGCAGTGGGACCATGCCCACAGATCCACCAAGGCTTCAGCACAGGCAAGCTCCACTTTGGGGCACTCCCAGGCTTGGAGATGATATAATTATAGATTCAGAGAGATTATAGATTTGTATCAATTTTTTCATCCTGAAGACAAGTTTTTCACTCTCTATGCAAGTAAGTTATCATGCCCAGTCTGTTCTTGCAGACCTTTCTGGAAATGGGCTGGGGGACTCTGGGGGTGTTTGGCAGTCTTGTTCTCCCCCCCTACAGCCCATGCCCATTCTGAATGTCATTGCTGCATTTGTGCTGTGCTTTAAGCAATAAACACAGGGCCATTACTGATCTGTGCAGGGATACCACACTGGATGTTGCAGCAGAACTTGGTTTAAGCAGCCCCAAGTTGCAGGTCTTTGTGAAATCACTGTGCAAATCAGACTCCTGGCCCAGGCAGATTAACATCACATCTGAAGGCAGTGGCAAGCCTTGACCAGGTGTGACAGTGAATGCTTTCTTTCATCCATAATTAAACCATACAAAAAAGGCAAAAATACCACAGGAAAAGAAAAACATAAAAATATATCATTCCTTTTTCAGCAGTATAGCTCAGGAGAATATTCCACAGCATCTTACTGCTTCTGCAAGGACAACCAATGCAATGTCAAAAATCTTGATCCCATGAAACTTGTCACAAAACTTCCATGCACAGAGGCTGCATTTCACCACTTCAAAACACTTCCCCAGCAGCAATTACAAGCTGGCCTTTCAAATGTATGTGACAGGGCATGTGGCCCAGTGAAAGCACACAGCACTGAAGTTCTACCCCCTTTATCATTTTCATAAACATTTAAGTCACGTGCTGCAGAGCAGCATCACTGAAAGCTCCTTCAAGTTTCATTCCAAGAGGGTCAGGATCAGCCACCCTCTCACTAAGTGCAGGAAGCAGAAGAATGGGAAAGCAACTAAAGCTGTCAATACAGGGAATTGTCTGTATGCCATTCCTCTATAAAAACACAGGCACTGCAGAACCCTAAAAGACCTTTGCAGACACTGTGGCACTACTAGCAGCTAATACAGCAGGAAATTTTAAGTCAAATGCTGTATTAGCCAAAACTACAACAATAAATAGCAAAGTTGCCATGCCCAGCATAAAAATGAAAGCCTAATGGAACCTAGTGCAGTTTGTTGATACCATGTGCAGCCTGGGCTACATGCATAATGTAACAGTGCAACTGCTAACAGCAGGCTCACAGAAGATAATTTACACTTGTTTTTATGGACATGAGGAACTGATCTTTGAAGTTGTCCCTAATGAGATTCTGCCTGGCCCTAACAGCATCCTGAGAGAACGTGCTGGTTTTCTCCCCTGCATCCGGTGCATATTTATGATGCAGAATGCAGACCTATTTAAATTGCACATGTGGGCTGGTGTCCCCCCGTGCCATGGCCAAGTCAGATTCTCACAGTGGGGGAAATACCTACTAAAATGTCTCAATTTAGCTCCAAGTCCTTTCTGTAATTACCCATACCACCTTTACTAAGTACCAAAAGATACACGGGGGTTAATGAATATGGTTCCTTTTTCCTTTGTACAGTTGACCTCCTAGCTTAATTTGAGCTGCCAGGTCAATTGGCAGCTGTACCACACATTGCAGAAGACACATCCAAACTACAGCCACAAGGCTCCCCAGAGAAAATACAAGTGTAGCTGTGCAACAGATTTCAAAACACAGGCAGCAGCATAAGGCAAATAAGAAAAGGTTTTTGCTGTGCCCTGTGTAGTTCATTGCCCTAAGACTAGATTTTACTCTGTCTTCTATACTTCTCCTAGACACCTGGGTTCTTGATTATCACTGCCTCAGGGCAAAGCATTCAAGCAACTGCAAACTATGGCAGTTCAAGAAACTTTTTCACACTCCACTCAGATTTTCTTCTGCAGTTTTTGGGAGGGTGCTCAAATCAGAAGGTTGGCCACTGCAGCACCTCCCATGTAGCTGATACATAATATTATTTCAGTTATGCCAATAAAGAACCAGCATTTTTAACTCTTTAAATTTCTGTCTTTTTCTGTTTGGAAATAGAGAGGGGGAAAAAAATCCATAAATTCTTTGAACATACCTGTCAGCACTGTCTCTGCTGTATGAATGCAGAGCATGTTGTTTAGGATTAGATGACTCAGAGGACAGAGAGCAGGATGCTTGATTTTTCATTTAGAGCTCATTATCTAATAACACACTAAACAAACAGAAATTCTACCCCACTGACAGCTGTTTGATGCCTCAAAAAAAAAACCAAAAAACCCCACAAAAATCAACAAAATTCAAGAAAGAGTTCTGCTTTAATTCCCATAAACAACCTCGTGGTCAGCATGGCCACGCTTCTGTGCAAACAACTACAAGGCATAAGTCTGGAAGTTCAAAATCTAAAAAACCTTTCTCAACTTCCATTTATTCTGTATTGGTCCATCTCCAGTACATTCCTCCTGCATTCTATTATATAAGTATCTAGACTCCAAGAAATGGCACTGTCTCTTTATACACAGATATACAGAAAATTTCCATGTCTTATTCCAAATCTTCTCCAGGAGCCCATTTAATTTGAACTAATTAATAAAAAAAAGCTCCACCAACTTCCTGGCTACAAGGGTTTCAGTTCACACCTTTCAACTCTTCACAGAATGAACTATTCACAAGAAGTCTTTCTCATGCTGTAGAATGACATCTTTAAAAGCTTCTGAGAGCTTTAAAACTCACTGAAAATAGTGACAGTATGAAATGATGGTATGGACAGACCATCAAGGAAGCCAGGTGATCCAAAATAAATTTTCAACTGCAATTAATATTTCTCTTGACAATCTGGACTTGATGCAAGGATTCTTTTCAGGAAAATACACTCTGTAATAACAATATCTAAAATGAATGAGCCAGAACACAAAACAAAATCCCCCTAAACACAGACCATTTTCATTCCTTGAGACCAGGGATTTCTTTTCTATTCTCACTCAAAGAAAATGAGGTCTTCATTCTACATATACACATTTTAAACCAGCCTATCTTCTTGAAGGCACAGAACTCATGGCCATGGATAAGCAACAATAAATGAAAACTCCACACATTAAAGGTCTGTGTTTTGCTGCCAAGATGATGTGTCAGGGTCTGAGAGGAACAGCATGTGTGATCCTTCCATTAAGGCAGCAGCACTCTCAGGAAGCAGCCATGCAGAGTAGCTGAGCAGAACATCACCAAAGGTCACAGTGGAGATAAAAAAAGGGAGAAAAAAATCATATACCACCCCTAGCATTACCATCAGCATTTTAATTCTCAGAGGGTGTTTGAAACTCCTACTACAGCATTTGATCTGTGCAGTCTCATTATGCATTTCTAGGAGAAAAACTGTCTTCAGAACTTTATAAAAACAATTAAAATAACCTGCAAAACATTTAACAAGTTACTATTTGAATCTTTACTGTCCCTCAAAAACCCAAAGAGGGTATGTAAGCTGAAACTTTAAAGGTACAGAACAGTATTGAGAGCAGAACAAAATTAATTCTTCTTGCAAACATGCCTTCCTGTCAAAGCTGCAAGCAACTCTGTTTAACAAACAAGATGATGGAAAATCAAACTAATGTCAAGAGGGATATAACCAAAATGAAACAATTATATATAAAAACTTTCAAGTAATTACAAGATTACACCCGGGTTATATATTTTTTTCATATATAATTGTGTACTTATTTAATTTTAATTTATTCACTGCTTTCCACCAAGAAGGAAAAGTGAATGCATGGATGACTTGACATTTACAAAATAAACACACCACAAAGACAAAACTTCCCTCTTCCTTAATATCCACCAATTATCATGATCTTATATGTACATTGCTAACAACCAGAGAAAATAAGTCCTTGAAAGAATTGTTGCTTAAAATTGAGGGAGCCACTTAATCAGGTATTTTTAAGTGGCAGGTCCTCTCCCATTGGAAGCAATAATGATGTCACCAATCACTTCATTCTACAAGAACAGGACAAGGCTTCTATTAATTAAATATGCTGGGTGACATGAAATTTTAATTCTGGACATTATTTTCCCCAAAACTACTACTTCACCGTTCACAGGAAAGCAAATAACCCATTGTTAATGCTCACTGCTGGCCAAAAGTGAACGTGCTCTAAGAAACAAAGAAGCCTGGAGTAATTAAAAAGTAATGACTTCTTTCTTTGTGCTCCCTGTATAAAAGGAACAGGAGGGAAGATATACTGGACTAGCACCTTTTCCTTCCCATAAACTGATGCAATAGCCAAACATTTAGGAGTAATGTGCTGACCTTCACGCTCACAGCCACTACACCCCATTCCTTATCCCAGAGAAATTGCAAACGTGGTAAATAGCAAGTTGCCTGGCTTACAAATACATCAGATCAAGTCCCTCTATCACACTCCTTCTCCTTCCCTCCCCCAGCCTCCCTCCATCTGCTGCCCTCCTGGGAAGGCAGAGCTACACTTAATGGCTGTGTGCTTTTAAGTCTAATGTGCTGGATATAAGTTAATGCCCACTACAGTAAGTGGAGACTCTGCTGCAAGGAAGCCTCTGGTGCTGTTTTTTCCCTGCCAACATCCAGCAGAATCTCTGTAGCCCTAATGTCAGCCAGGGTGCAAGGAAGAGAGGGAAAATGAAATCCACAACCTGGGACAAAAACAAATCTCAAAAGACACTACACAGGACAATAATTTAAATAATCTTTCAGTAAAAACAGGAGACAGCTGGGCTCTTATTTGCCACTCCCCCTAACATAATGATTTAAATTTAGAAAATATGCCCATTATAAAATAGGGCATGTAAAAATAAGGGCAAGCATCTCTCTGTCAGTGGAGAGTACACAGGTGAACTCCGCTGGCAGCAGAAATAAAACAGGATCCATCAGTTATGAAGAGGACAACTGCATTTGGGTTTTATGAGCTGACCTGCTCCCCAGCCACCCTCTCTGGCCCCCTCTGAAAGCTGCAGCAGCAGCACTGCTCATCCAGCAGCCCTCCTGGACACCCTGCAGGGTCACACAGCTCGTGTGCGGGAGAAATCTCCACGTTTATCGAGGTTATTGCCAAGCTTTATGGTCAGCTCTTCAGGAGATAAATAAAATTACTGCAATGCCAGGCACCTAAACTTTATTGTTTGGAATCCAGACTTGCCCTTTTCTGCTCCAAACACTTGGTACTGCTCCAGGAATGTTACTGGGTGCAAGATTATCCTACCCTAACTTTTTGTGTGAAAAAAGCAGCAAAATAAAAACCATTAAATGGAGTCTAGTCTCATTTACCACAGCACAGAATTAGTTTGACTTCACTGTCTTAAATGCACTTGTGTGCTGTTTAATTTTATGTGATCCTAATTTCCTGGACTTCTTTTTTTTTAATATGTCTAGCAGTTAACATATTGGTTTATATTGTGGCAGACCTGGCAGTGCTAGATTAATGGTTGGAGTTGATAATCCAGCCTAAACAAATCCATAATTCAGACACAGCTTCCTCCTAAATAAAAACAACCACACAGTAACACAAAACTTGCTCTCTACAATACCCCATCTAAAAATTGCAACCCTACATCATAACTGAAAGTAAATGGGTAAGACTTGAATTTCCAAATCCAATCAAATCTTCTGGAATCCCTGCTATGAAACATGTGCATGCATAGATGCAGACAGCCTCTTTTGCACTGCTCTGCATGTTCCCATTACAGAAAAGACCTGAGAGCCACCATCAGGCTCTCTGCAAGCAGAAACAGCCTCAGTGAAGTCCATAAACTACAGCTGCACGTGCCAAGTATGATTCAAACCACTGGAAACAAGAAGTCATTGCACCAAGGACCAAAACTCACAACGTGCTGGAAAATCCACTCCAGGGACTTGGGAAAACCTGGTGTGAATCCTGAAGGGAATGATTTTCCCATGCAAGAGCAGGGGGACCTCCTACCCAGCAGGTGGCATTGAGGGAAGGCAGGTAATCCCAACACCAGGCTGGGCTGTGCCTTCCCAGCTGCAATTTTACAACCTCACTGTTCAGAGTGCAAGTTTTAAAGGCATGTCCCTGCCCCACTGCACTTCTGCTGTGCCTAAAAGTATTTATTTTCTCTATGGCATATGGCATGTTATAGAATTCAAAACCAAACTGTTCAAGTGTTCCTTTGAGAGGGAAACACACTAGCCCTCCATTTCTGAATTTTTCCATGGATACCAATGTTAGGCAACTGGCTCCAAAATTATGCCACCTCTGGGAGCTCAAGATCAGAAATGTAAACTCAAAAAATTACCAAAAAAACACTGAGTAAAAAAAAAAAAAAAAACAACAATGTCCATGACCAACACTTGATTACTTCTGAAATAGTCTTGCATCAAACATAAGGAAGGTGCATATAATAATTTAACATACAACCTAGACATCTAAACTCACATTGCTTATAGGGCTTCCCTCTTGCTTATTTGTCCAACAAAAAAAAAATTCTAGCAAGGGTTTGTAAAAGAAAAGAGTAAGATGCAACACTTTCCTTGGAATAGCCAAGTGTCACAGGCAAAGAGAACAGGCTCCATCATCCTGCCATGGAGAAAACCATCAGCCAAAATTCTCCAGTAGCATTTGCAGAGTGGGGCCTGCAAATTCAGTTATTAACCCTCTGTTTGGAAATCTGTGCTCTAGAAGTTGTTTCACAGGAGAGATTGTATCTCACCCTTCAAGCACTAAATAAAAGCAGGAATCTGCTGCTTCCACAACAATATCCCTACTGCCCTGATACTTTAAAAGAAATTAATTTTCCAGTGACAGTATAACATCCTGATTGCAGCACATATCCATTTTTTTGTCAAACTACCTCACAGCAAAGAGCTTCCAAAAAGTGCTTCCAAAAGTGGTGACCAAAAAATTATTTTAAACCTGTCCTACATTAATAAAAATAATAACAACAATAACAATAATAATAATGATAGTATTGGCACTTAAACAGCATTAGCCTTCCAAGGATGTCAGGCCATTTTTTTTAAAGGTAGGTTGGTATTACTCCTTTTTACAATCACAAAAAGAAAAGTCAGAAATTTAATCCATTTTTCAAGAGTGCTTAGCATATGATGACTGCACTGCATAAACACAAAGGGCCTAAATTTGAATTTTAATAACAAAATTCCTGAGCCTTACATCACCACTGTATGAATGCTTTTAGTATGCTCCACACTCCAGCACCACAAATAAATGTAACTTCTTCAAAGTTATTTTCATTTTACACATAAAATTTAAGTTTAGAACTTACATGTTGCTTAGATTTTATGCACAAGTAACCTTGAACAATGTAAAATCAGTAAGATTGCAGAGATCTCCACTCACATAAACAGGCACCAGTCAGAAGGTTTTCTTAACCACAATTAAGAATTAATGACAATTAATTTTCTTAATGACAATACTGATTTGTTTGTTTGTTTGGATAAATAAGTAGTGAAAATGTATGGTCATAAGCTGTGTACGCTTTTGTTAAAAAAAAATAAATAAAATATTGAATGTTATTAATGGCCAGAGCAATAATTTCCAGCAAAACTACAACACTGTCCCATCAGTACCAGCTGAAATAGACTGCCCAGTCACACAAGGCACAGCTGGTAAGACTGAATCTCTTATTCTCTCAACCAATAATATTACATGTACCAGCTCCACTTTTCTGTAAATGCCACATGAGTTCATATTTTGCTAGTGCCAACCCTTTCCCCCTCCTGCTAAATATCACACACCTTACATGAAACAAAAATGGAGAATACTGCAAATCAAATGCATGATTTCCCACTAATCTCACTGGGAGTTTATAAAGCCTATTAAATGCAGGATGGCTTCCCCAAGGGAAAAACAAAACAAAAACCAAAACCAAACAAAACAAAAAACAAACAAGATCTTCTCCATCACTGTTACTAGTCTAATAAGATCTGAGTCCTAACAATGTAAGGTTTCATCACAGTTGAAAGTTTTTTCTTCTGTGATCAAATAGCTGTGGTTTTATTTTATTATTATTATTATTATTATTATTATTATTATTATATATACACATTTACACACCGATATTTCTGTACTTTATTCAACCAGACACATACTTCTACCAAAATAAAACTCTGCTTATACTCTTTGTTTTAAAATAAGAATATTCACATGGGAGATTGCTCTAGTATAAAAAAAGCAGTAAAATTATATAGTTACAGATTGAAAAATGTATCTCCAGGTATGAATAAACTTATTTAGAGGACTTTTTGCTTTGGCACAGAAACTTCTATTTTTCTTACTTCCCTGCAATTGAACTTAAACCATAACAAAGTGTTAACATGCATTCAAACTACCCTAAAAAGAAGGCAGCAAGCCATGCTGGTGAGGCCAGAGGAAACCTAAAGAACTCCTCTAAAAGGCTCAGCCTGCAGCAGCTGGGACTGCAGCTATTTTATCTTTTCAAAACTCCCTCATCCTCACCAGACAGGCCTGTCCAAAGGGGA
The DNA here is from genome assembly GCA_013398595.1 of Tychaedon coryphoeus. Classification (NCBI taxonomy): domain Eukaryota; kingdom Metazoa; phylum Chordata; class Aves; order Passeriformes; family Muscicapidae; genus Tychaedon; species Tychaedon coryphoeus. The sequence continues at coordinate 986,574 of WBND01000232.1, read as the reverse complement.
ATTTTCCATACAGGTGCACAAGGTTTATTTCACTCTTCTCCTTTTTTTTTTTTTTCCCTGCAAGTAAGTGGGGTGTTGTACCTAAATAGGAAGATTTTTCTGTCTGGTGAAAATCTAAGGAAGTAGTTTTTCCTTTGAATTTGTCCCCAGGCTGCTGTCTCCACTGCTGCTCACTACTGCTGTTGGTACCACTGCTAGCAGCCTCACACAGAATATTTCAAAAGTATAAACAGCATAAAAGTATAAAAAGCTAGTTTGGTTTTAAAACAAACAAACAAACAAAAACCAAAAAACCCCCTCAAACACACACTTATACACCTAAGGAGCAAGAAGCACTTCACTCTGTAAGTCACAACTCTTGACAAAAAAAACGGAAAGTATGAAGTTTCAAAGGAATAATAATCAACATGAAGCACAGGGAAGCATATTATAGTTGTTATTTGTTATTTTGCAGCTGCCCTCAAAAGCAGGGAGCTAAGATGATGTAAATTAAAACTAACTGAAAGTAAACATTAATTGGACAAAGCACTCAAATACAAACACTTTATAACAGTCAGAAAGTAAAAACCCATGGGTGGGAGCATCTCTTCAAGATGACAAAATAATATTTAAAATTACATCCCTTTATGCAAAACAATTGTGCAGCACAAAACTGCCTTTAGAATACCTGTTCAAACATTAATTTGCAGAGAAACGAAATGAAATGAAATGAAATGAAATGAAATGAAATGAAATGAAATGAAATGAAATGAAATGGCTGGACAAACTGACTCAAAAGTTGTACTGACAAAACTGCTGCTGCTGGCAGCCCAAGCAAAGGGAGCTGTAATAAATACACTGTTGTCTACGTGTAAAAATACATATAAAGAGAAGAGAACTCTACCCCAGCTGATGGAACTACACAAAAGACACAAAATAAAAGTGTGAGAAAAGTCCAGGACATGTGAACAGGCAAAGTACTGCCAGCAGTGCCTCACTCACCAGATTTATGCTGGTGATATTCCATGGGCTCTCCTTTACTCTGTGTGGAATCAGAGTTAGGCCCAAAGGATACAAGACCTTGAAAATGGCTCAAGGAAACCAGTTCTCACCTTTGAACACAAAGATGCATATCCATATATAAATAACTTCTAAAAACAATATTTCCTTTAGCAAAGAGCACTGTCCTGAACCTGCACCCAGCTGCTGATTTATGGCATGCAGCAGGGTCCTGCAGCAATACATTGTCCTGCTATTCACACACATGTCACAAAACTCAGCTCCCATGTTGCTTTACTCATTTCTCTTCATCCCATGATTTTTAAAATAAATTTTTCACTAGGGAATAAAACCTTTTCAAACTCCCTCTTAAGGAAAAAAAAAAAAAAAACAAACAAAATGAAACCAACAAACCACACACACGCATTACTTGAAAAGACAGCAACAAAGAAAAACAGACTGCAAAACCAAATCAAATCAATCCTGGCAGCTGCAGCAACGTGGCACTAACAGAGATACAACAGGGTAAAAAGATCATGGTTTCTTTGTTAATACTGCTTTTACCAATTTTCTGTTAAGATTTCTCACTTGATGACAAGCTCTTTCAGACAAACACACAAAACTTCCATTACAATACATTAAGGAGACACACAAAGCTTCCATCTGTAGCTACCACATAAGCCAGTCTCCCCTCCCCAGACACAATTGTGCTGTTCTTACATCACACAAACCCTCAGCACGCTCAGATCCTCACCTCCTTGCTTTCCTCCACCCACCTGGTAGAATCCCCTCTTTTCTTTCTCAACAGCTTTTCTAAAATCTGTCATTTGCTATCCAAACCTATACCTGAACTCACCTCCTGCTCTTGAACACTGCTGTCTCTGCTTCCACTGTGAATCTCAGACTAATTCATTTCCAGTTTTTCGAAATTTTGATCTCCCTATTGTGTGCCACACCCTCTGCTGAAACCAAACTTCCGATTTTAAGAAAGTTGCAGTATTTAAGTTTAAAATTATTTAATGTGCTGTCACTGTACCGTACCTTGAAGTTTCAGATTTTATTTTAACCACATAGTTTTTCCAAACAAATATCTCTCAAAACATCCACCAAGTTAGTATCATTTAAGAAATACACTGTCCCTTAGAGGAGTGCCTGTATGTTTGTGGGGTTTTTAAACAAAGCATGAACAATTTTTACAGTGTTGAACACCACACTTAGTCCTAAATTCAGCTCCCACTGAAGTCAATGTCGTCAATAAGAAGGGGTTCTTTAAAACTCCTTTCTGATTTTCTTTTGTTTGCTTTGAATTCATTCTCTAAACAAGATTTGTACTTAATGTCAGTCAGAAGCACAGCCTGGAGTGCAAAACACGCAGCAGAAATTTGCTGACAAAAGGTCTGAAAAGTGAATCAAGACACGGAAATGTTTCTAAAATCAAAGTTACATCATCATGGTAGTAATAAATCCAATGTAATTAATGGAAAGTTTTTCACCTTGAAAAGTGAATGCACAACAGTCTCCAGCATCCTTCCTAAAGTTGCCTTTAGGAACATTGTAACCACATGAAATCCTATTAGAAGGTGCTGAACTCCTACATTGTGACTCTTCCGGCAGGCTTCTACATAACAAAAATGCAATGAAGTGCCATACAACTTTCCCCCCTTATTATGCAAAATCCTTATCAAATTCAGCAGTGGGACATGGTTCAAAATCCTGCCTAACAATGGCTCGCAGGATGTCAAGAGATGTCGGCTTTGTTTTAGTTTCACGTGCTTTTCAGTCTATTAATGCTACAAGAAAAAGAACCTTCACATAAATAACCGACAAAGATCAAACCCCACTGAACAATGGGAAGGGAATTCAGAGTTGAAACTGGTGCTTAGCTCTTGGCTAAGCGAGCAGCCCATTGTGCCACAATATCCAGGAATAACAAGGTGGGAGAAGGAACCTCAGCTCCCCACTTGGCACGGTTTGGCTGTTGCTGGAAGAGAGGATTTGCAGTTTTTGGGAGGAGCTGCGGGCCAGCCCCGACTCCTGGAGCCGCAGGTGGAACGTGGAACTCGCACAGGTTCCACTGGCAACCAGGAGGACAAAGGATTCACTGATGAGGCTGCAATTAGTCCCAATTAGGCCTATTTCGCTGGGGGAAAGCAGCTTAAATCTTAAAGCAGTGGGTCCCTCGGGCGAGTTAAAGCGAGATCAGCAAAGTGACAAGCCTGAGAACAGAGTTCCACCCAGCTGGTGGCACGGCGAGGACGGAGCTCGGACACACGGGTCCGAGGAATCTGACAAAACCATGTTGCCCTTTATCTCCCGTGCTAGCTAACCAAATGTCCCCGTTCTCAGCCCACCCTGTCTCAGGCACACGGCAGCAGCAGGCCAGGAATACTCACATATGCACGTGTGGAGGCTGGAAGCGGCTCTGGTTGATGTTGTAGTGCGTGAACGCCTGCGTTGGGTTGGAGCTGTACTCATCCACCGTTATGGAAACTTTGCCTTGTGAGGGAATTCCATGAGCCATCCTTCCTCCTTATGGACATGAGCAGCTCACCACTTGCCAAGGCCAGGGGCAGGGCAGGGCATCGTGCTCCGGGCAGCTCCCGATTCCCAGCAGCTCCGCATCCACTCCGTGACCTCTGCCAGGAGAGAAAGGCAGCACAGGCTGCTGTGAGCCATCCGATGGGAACGCACACAGACCTGCTCCTCCGTGCTCTCCTGATTTCCACTCGGATCTGAGATCTCCTTCTATATTCATGATGTACCCATCACCCCTCTCTACGCATTACTATTCACTTTTTTCTTTTTAATTACCTCATCATCCAACTCCATCATCATTAGACACATCCAAAGGATGAATGCTTAAAGTAAGGCTTTATCTTCAGGGGGTGGGGGAAGGGGGGAATAAAATATCTGCGTTGAAAGCTCCAGTTAAATACTCCCCATTTCATATGCTTCATTTTAAATAACAACTTGTGTTAATTGCAGCCAGGAAAACTCACAAGTGGACCCAGCTTCCTGAAGGACAAATGACTTTCCACAAATATGCACGCTTGTTTTCAAGGGGCTGCTGTAGCTTTAGAGCACTAACAACTGAGAAACACAGAAGAAACTGATGTAAAGGAGCATGTTACAATTGCATAGCAAAAGTAGACCCAAATACCTTTGAATGGAAGTATGTGTCCAGAGAAAGGCGCGTATCTAGGCAATGTTAACAAAATATCCATGCTATAGCTCACTAGCACTGAAACTGGTTTGGATTCACTGAAACCAGACAGCAACGATTTATCTGACTTAAGCGTGATTTTACATAGAAATATTTCTGCATAAAATGAAAGAGATTGGCTCTTCCCTCTCTGTGCATCCCTGCCTTTTGCCTCTTCAGAGGGCTCTTAAACATATTTAGCGTTAGGACTGCACGTGCACTGAAATATTAGCATAACCCAATATCCAGAAACCTCCCAAACACGCTCTGCTGAGTTTCTTGTGCAAAAGCTGAGCTTCGATTTTTTCGGTCAATAAACTGAGGATACCTCAGCTGCCTTCCTTTCAGAGGGACTCTGTGGAAACTGATCAGCTGATGCTCGAAGAACACTTCCAAGATGAGCAACTCTTGAAAAGCCCCGTTTATGAGGCAGATCCTCAGCTGGGACACGCTGTGCTAGCTGCAAGGACTTACATCAAATCACCACACTGGGAACCCACTGATATTTTTCCCTTTAGCTGCCACATGCAGGAGTGGACTTTTCATATCTGGAGTGGATTTTACAGAAGTAAATCAATGCTTACTGGGAAGACAAAGAGCTGGGAAAGAGAAGAAAATTACTTGGGGCCTAAACATCCAACCAAGCAATATTTTTCCAGCGCAATTTTCCTGGGCTTCTCTAGCTCCCAGATAGAAATGTGTTTGCCATGTGTAACATTAAGCACTTGAAATCTTTGATTTGTATTCAAAATATATTTTTAATACAAAGACTAATTTCCAGTTTGGCATGAAGCATGATGAAAAGGCTCTGCAAATGGCAGATGGCCCGCTATAGGCCATTTATTTTACTATTTTACCACCTCAGGCCTATGTAGGCTTCCATATGTTAGTTGGGTTAAGGCATTCTGCAACCTTCATTCCAGTAACTGGGTTCTATCCTTCATTTTCTTTAACA
>WBND01000232.1:957709-977620 GCA_013398595.1 Tychaedon coryphoeus | reverse complement strand
GGGTATGGATGCGGTGCCCTGCTCCTTTGTAGGTAAGCTCACCTCAGCAACCAGCAACACCAGGGTTCGCCTTTGAGGCCGAACATTGTCTTAGGGTTACTGGGGCTTTTCTATGGAAAAATAGAACCAGGGACGTGGCTGCTGTCTCTATTTTCCCCCCTTCTTTCTTCCCCCTCCCACCCCCGCCGAAACCACAGCAATTGTGTCAACAGCCACAACAGTAACAAAGTAAAGATTAGACGTGTTTGTTCTTTTACTTTCAAGACAGCAAACGGAAAGGGAAGACTTCCAAAATATATTGAGAAGAAAGAAAGAGAGAGAGAAAGAGAGAAAGAAAGAAAGAAAGAGAGAAAGAGAGAGAGAAAGAAAGAAAGAAAACCCAAATATTTTTGAATATTTGAATATTTTTGAATATTTGAGCAGACAGAAAATAAATAGCAGGCCTCTAACAGCAAGTGAATGACCTATATATTTTAAATAAGTAATTTTGACTCTAGCCAACCTTCAGATATGCATGGCAAGGAGGCAGGTTTTACTTTGTTGCTGAAAGCCATGAGAAGGGTCCTCTGCATTGCCAGGCAGAAATCCACTGGGATGGATTGTCCTGTTTAGAAGCATGGCAAACTAAAAAAATTAACCTGAAAAAAAGACTAAATGGCATAATACTTTTTTTTTCCCAAATTTACCCTTTCAGTCTGATTTTTTTACTGTTCTCATTATCGCTTTTGTTGGAAGTGAGCACTGTGAGCCACCAAAGGAAAATTCCTGTTTCAGACAAAACGTCCCACAGATGAGTCGTCCTCCTAACCAAATCAAAGCAACATTTCCAAGGAAATTTTTCCTGGAACGGAGTCTGAGGCCGTAGTTGCACAAATATTTTTAGCTGACTTGCTCTGATAGAGCTGTAAAAGCAGCAATCCAGCACCCAGCCCACTCCCCCACTTGTGTCCCTGCACTCGCCCTCCTGTGAGAACCAAAAAGCTCCAAAAAGGAGCTCCTGGCACCGAGGGAAGAACAGGGCAGGGGATTGGATTGGTAATTAGAAAGCTCACAGACCTTCTCTCTGGTATGGTGAGAGATCAGCCATTCCTGGTGTCTCAGAGCCTTGAAATGAGCATTTACCTGCCTCACTAGTCCTCATACACAGCAAGCCCTGTGGCCTCAAAGTTCTTGGGTTTTGCTTATATGAATCCAGGGTGGGACCTGCTTCTAACAACAGCAACAACAGCAAGCTGTAATACAGCAATCAGGAGCATTTTTGTTAATATATGGCCTGACAAACTCTGAAATATTTTCTGTTAAGGGCACACACCAGACCTTTTCCCTTTTACAAACTACTTCTTTTCAGTATGCTTTCCAAAGAGATACTCACCTTAGAAATGTGCTGGCCCCAGAGCTGCTAAAAGAAGGAAAAAATATTTTACTTAAACTGATTAAAATGTTTGCTGAGGAAAGGAGTTTGAATCCTGTTGCCTTTCTTCTCTAATTCACAAGATCAGCATTGAAATGCAAGTACACTAAAGTAAAATATCTATATTACGGCTGGAACAGATATTTATTAACACACACTTAACAAAAGGATTTTAAATTCAGAAACCTAAGAAGTAAATGAGATGTTTATTTTGATTGTCACAGGACTGATTTTTCTAGCTGGGTGAAATTCAAAACAGTGAACAGACAGCTTTTCCTTACCTTAATACTTCCTATTAATGATACTGAAAGGGTATGTTACACAGGAAACTTTAGTCATGTTCAGAGTTGGCACTGAATTTTGTTTTTTCACTTGTACAAATCCAAAGTGAGTATCATCAAATGTACAGATTCAGGAGATGGATGTTAAAAATTATAAAACACTATGGTATCCTGAAAAGCACACACATTCTTCACAATCTATTATGTCATCTTTAATCCATTTCATAGGTATCACTGCCTCCAGTGACTGCCAAGCACAGGACAGAGCTAACAGCTTGCGAGACACAGGGTAGTTCAGACACCTACCTAATTTTGCTCTTTACTTCAGAAAAAAAAAAACTTCCTAAGTATCTGTAAAGCAGTACAAGAAAGTATAATTTGAAGTCCACCTCTGAGCACTCATTCCTTAAATAATCAGATTTTTTGAGAGAACTTTTACACGGAAAGGAATTCAATCCAAACCAAACCAAAAAACCCTTTCAAACACATGCAAACCACACACGAAGAACGAATTTGGTTTTCAAAAAGGCTCCTTGCAAAAGGGCAGAAGGGGTTTTGAGGCAAACCAGTTCCCCAGCCTGGCCCACAGCAGTGCCATGAATGTTTGTGCTGGCACAGTACAGAGCCCCAGTGTGCAGTGCAGGACAAAGGCTGGCACAGGGAGAGCTGCACCTCCTGAAAGAGTCAGGCCAGTGCTTCACACCACCTCTTCATTTGGACACAGTACCAGAGGGGTTTGGGTTGGTTGTTCCAATTTCCTGGATTTTTTGTAGCCATTTTAAGACCAGAGCACCAAGGGTTCTCATTTGCACTGCAGACAATTCAGTTTTGGCCTGCAGAGACTGGGACATGCTGGTACAGTACTGGACAATGCATATTTGAATTTACTAACATTTCAAGAAAATAGAGTTTGCTCCAATGGATTGCCACTGGTAGCAATCTTCACCAAAAGTCACTATGTCAGCACAGACCAGTGCAGTTCTGCCAAAAACTGTATCTTAACAGGCTCATTCCCCTCATTAAAGCAGAAATTCTTCCCTAACTGTGGAACAGAAGACAACAGAAGAAAACTGCATTAGTTCAGGCTTCATGCCCCACTTAGCCCCACAATATTCCAAATTTGCAATATATTTGGATAGCTTCAAAGTTCTCCATTGCTCTCTTCTTTCCCTTCTAGGCTGTAAGTCACAGAACGTTCAGTGTGCATGATGGTCAACAACATGAAAACAGAAAAACAGAGTATTACTTATAAACAACAAACAAACAGGGAAAAAAATCCGAAACAACAGGATTCCAATTTTGCAAATTGGGTTTTTTAGCTCTTAGAGCTTCTTAACAAAATTCCAGACTGGAACTAGCAGCTAATTGAATCCTAAAAGCTGAAAAATACCCCAAACCTCATGGCTTTGGATTTTCATAATCTGACCCATTATGAATTTTTATCTGGCTTTTCCCCCTCACAAACAGGAGCCCATAAACTAACCTGTTCAATACTCCAGCAAACATCTTCAGAAAGAACCCACAGAGAAACACACCAGCTTTTGGAGGAAAATGCTGATTGCCAACAGGAAGTGAAATTTGAGCCTTCTGTCAGAATCTGCAGACGCAGAAGAGCACGTCATCCCTCTGCTGATAGAGCATCAGGTAAGGTTACTGAAGGAAATATCACTAGCTGCCCTCTGGGCAGTCTTTTTGTATTTGATGGGCCAGAACTTTGTCACAGGATAATGCTTGTCTGCTGCCTTGCCCCTTTAAATTAAATTAACTATTTGATTTGAATATTTGTATTCACCCTCTGTGGAAATAAAGTGATGTAAAAAACCCCCAGCTGGATGTGAATTGTTTGTCCTTCTAAAAACTCCCAATGTAACTGATAGTCAAGGTACCTGGAAAAGAAATCATTCCTTTTTTTTTTTTTCCTGAACATACCACTGAACATTCTTTTTTCAGAATTAAGAAGGATACATGGGTGATTTATTTCTTTGTAATGGAGAAGGCAGTGACTTCAGTTTTGTTGTGTGCATAAGATCCAAGTGTTGTTTGATGGAGAGCAGCTACTGCAAAGGCATCACTGCAGGAACTGCTGGTGCTGGAGGCTCAGAGCACACTGCAAGATAAGGTTTTGGGGGGTCACACTCTGGTCAAAGAGCTGTGGGAGTAACCTGAGGTGTTTTAACATCCTGTTTCTTGCATAACCATTTACCTGCTTAGAAGGTGGATGCCTTTTCCCCCAAGTGGACGTTTTATCATTTAATTAGCTTGTAATGCATTGAGTCAAAGCCAGTGCATGAGAAAACCCTCAGTTTATTTCACCTGCAGCTCAGGCACTCAAAGCCTATTGTACCAAACAATTCCAAAACCTGATGGTCTGTCAGAAAACAGGCATCAGTACTACAGGAGAGTGTATTACAAACCTCTCCTCTCCTTGACCTTCAACTTATTTAACTCCCTTCCCTCTTCATCACACAGATTATCTCGTCCTGTGGCAGTCCCTGGTCACAGAGTTTCTGTTCCTGGGTGTAACATGAACTGTGTCCCCATGAGTCTGGGGAGTCACAGTGATACCAGATGGCCTCCTGTCTACACTCTAACTCTACCCATGTCCTTCTGACTTCAGACAGAAGATCCAGTGAAGTGGTTTTCTATCACATTGAGTGCGTTTTTCAAATGTCAAGCTCCACAAACTGAAATTCCTGCAACAGAGAAAAATTCTTCTCTCTACTCCTGAGAGAAGGTCCCTATTGCATGGAAAGTTATGTATGAAATTCTCAAAATCAGTCAAAATTCCACATGGAAAGCAAATTGCAAAACTGAAATAGATCTAATTTCTCAGTGCAAGTAAAGCATTTCACATGGCAGTGCAGGGGAGAGAGAATTACTCCTGTGCTATCTTGAAGATTTTTTTTTTGAAGACTACAGATTTACCAGCAAATTAATCTGATGATGATGACTATTGTCAACAGCTACTCACAGTTAACCTCTTTACATCTAAACAAACAGAGCTTCACTTCATGCCCTGCATAATTAACTTTATGCTTTTGACAGACATAAAGAACTGTGGTCTCCAGCAAATCTGCATCTAGTTCTGGTTTATGGAATCCAGATTCCCTTTGGGTCAGAACTGTGGTGCCCTTATAGAAAATTGCAGGATGAGCATAACAGAAATCCTTTAAAGGTGTCAAGTGGTCCTACATGGATGTCTTTCCAATCTGAGCAACCAGGACTCCCTAAATGAAAAAAAGTACTTTCTCAGGAGCCTTGTCACTTTAAATGTCCCCTGTAACCCTGCTGATCTGAAGGTACACATAAACCTAAGAGCCTGAAGCCATGATTTTTACTGTGTGTTGATTATCATCATTAACAAACTTTGCTGTACAGAAAACACATCTCATGTTGCTTATCAATCTTCCATTTCTGTGGGGAAAGAGCAAACCTTAAATTCACAGGCAGTGCTCAATGTAAGACAGGTTTCTGGGAAGGAATGGTGAAGGTCCTACAGCATCATCTCTGCTCAATATTCATTTTTATCCCCTGATTTGGCATTTAGGAAATATCAATATTCCATAATCAATAATCAATAATAATAATAATAATCAATATTCCATAACAGTTATTGTCTAGATTTTGAATGCACCCAGGCTGAAAACACCTGCTAAGAACTGAGGGATTTTCCACTCTTTGTGGAAAAGAAATCCTGTATTCCAGTTATTGTCTGGTATTTGAGCTCAGTGTTGGCAAAGTGGTCCCTGCATGTCTTTGAGGCATATGGAAATTGATGATGAAAGTGTCTAGTATAACTACAAGTATAATTTGATGAAAACTGGAGCAGTGAACTGTGAGAAACTGCTAAATCAGTGTCATCAAACTCTGCTCGAAAAATAATGGAACAGAAATACCACCAGGACACAAGCAATGCAGTGCAAAGGCTGTGAAACCAGAGAGCAAATACAAAAATTAAGGAAAACTCCAAGAAATTATTTTAATTGTTATTTTTGAAACTCATGCCCAAAATACAGTACAACTTTCCTGTTCAAATGCACTTGACTGAGACAGTGACATCATGTCTCCTCCAAATTGTTCAAGCCCAAAATCTTGGCACAAGCTGTTCCAATGGAATATCATGTTCAGCCCTGGCACTCTGGCCTGTCTACCCATAACCATGTGCAGAATAAGAACAGAACCGTGGCCAATGCAAATCCCAGTCATAGCTCCAGTCCCTGGGGGCAACAGAAAAATACCAAAATAGAAATATATCACAGTTTTAAAGCAATAATATTACTGAGGGGAATAAAGGAAATGCAACCCCAGAAGTAAGATGACATTTATTGCCTAAAAGTTTAACAATTTCTGAAGCTGTGAAAAAGTCTAAATAAGACCTGAAGATAGCAGTGAAAAGATCCTGTTACTGCTTTTTTCATGTATTTTGAATGAAAAGAGAACAAACTTCCATAGAAATCTGGGAGCGAGAGGACAAAGAAAGAAGATATTGTAATTTTTGTATATTATATATATGTTTTGTTTACTGATGTTTGCCTACATCAGTAAGCACACTCAAATTACTGGGAAAAAAAATCATTCTATTTAGTTTTACCCATGTTTTGAGATAGAGAAATGTGTTTGTATGCCCAAGAAAGGGGATATAAGCGTGCACATTTGTAGACTTGCCAGAAAATTTGTACAAAAAGATCACAGGGAGACAGAGACAGCTGGAAAAATTGGAGCAGTGGCTCTGATTTTCATGCCAGTGTTACACCTAATGCAAAGGGAATGCAGATGATGGACTGCAAGCTATATGTTATTCCTCCTCACACATCACAGTGTGCTTGTAGAGCTGAGCAAAGACTGGGAAGTAACAAAAAAAAAAACAAACTCAGAAATCAAACACAAAAATCCCCCAAAAAACCACACAAATAAACAACAAAATGAAACAAATCAAAACAAAAAACACATAGAAATTATAGAAACAGTGTTATTATAAATTAAAATATTTATCTCTCATAATTATTACAGTCATCAGCATTTCCATGTACAAAAGATAGCATCAAGATCCAGCAGTGGATACCAAGCACAAGCTAGTAAAATCTGAAAATTTAACTGAACTGTGCCTTCAATCTCACCATGACACATGCATGGCAGGAACCATGAAATGGAAAATGACCAGACACAAACATCTCCTGAATGTCCTATATCATGTTGTAATGAGACATTTCTGCACATGGATTTATTCAGATTAATTATCAGTAAGCCCAATTAGAAAGCTGTGTAACAACTATCTAGAAGATTCCTTTCTATTAGGGTATATACAGATAGGAGGTTCAGTACAAAAATGGTAAGTGGAATCCTGAGATGACTTTCTGCTAACACATTCAGGTTTCTAAACTCTTTTAGGTGTGGGTTCTGGTATCTTTTCCCATGAGGTGACCTCAAAACCTTTGTGTTAAAATGTCATTTTTTCCATTGGCTAACCCAAACCATGCAGCTGAGGAGCCTCCTTTCAGTGTTCCTTCCCCCCCTCAGGCCTCCTGATCACAACTCCACCTTTTGTGATGTTATTACTGCAATTCAAAACTGAGATCACACTCCAAAAACTGCCTCCTCAAAGAAAACCAGTTCATAAAACCACTGATACGTCTCAGTTAGAATTTAACCAGGGTACCTCTGTGTGCCCCCGGGGGGGTTCCTGAGGATTCCTGTTGTGCATTCAGACTTGCACAGCCTTTGGGAGAGGCTGGGAGAGGCTGGGAGAAGCCCAGGCTCTGTTTGTACCAACCTCAGCCACCCAACCGCTGAGACCTCTCACCTCGGGAAAGGAAACAGTCAAAAACACAAATATGGCAATGCAGGAGACAAAGGAAAAAATAGGGGTTCAGTTCCAGCTTTCCACAACCCCAGTGGCATATCCAGTACAGGGCCAAGCCTACAAAACACTTCAGCTTTTAAAACAACTCCAGACACAAAACTTTTCCAAACCAGCTTGTGTCTCTACCCACAAGCAAGACAAGCTAACAGTGATTTTCTCCCATTTACAACAAACTGTTGGCCTTAAGAAGGTCAAATCTAGAATAAGCCTGGACAAATGTATAATTAAGATTCTGTCCAAGCTTCAGGCTGAGAGCTATACTTTATGTTGTAGGGTCAGGCAGCAGAAGATACAGGATCACATTCATCCCACTGAAATCCTTGGCTTCACTTCTAGTTAAATTGATAAAACTGAAAAGAGCACACATTCTGATCTGCCTTGAGGTCAAACTCCTATTTTTGATATTAGACATTAGTTGTGGATAAAAAAACCCTTTATTTCGGTGTACACTATTTTTTAGCCAGCTGTTTCATATGCAAAAACTATTAAACCAGACTGTTTTATTCACTGCTGTTGGCTTCTTTTTATTCTTTCAAGTCTGGCCTGTCATAAAGCCCTCTGTAAGCTCAAGAAGAAAATTTCCCACATATGGGAGTTCTACAAAGGGTAAATTACTTCTCCATTTCTGGGGGTCTCTATCAAAATGAATAGTGTGAGCCAATGAACAGCAAGGGAAGAGATCACCACTGTCAGTCCTTGCTTTGGTTCCTTCAGCCCAGAATCCACCTGCACACTCTCCTGTTACCCTGAAGCATTCCCTTATTTTCTGATGGATTTTCCTTAGCGTGCTCTTCCCCACGCACGTGTCGGGTCTGAACGCTGCAGTTACCCACGTTCAATGCTGCCAAATTGACAAAGCAAAAATCAGTGATTAAAGCCCACCAGCCACCAGACTGCCATAGTCTGCAAGCTGCTTAATTTCCATTTCTTCAAATACTTCGTTGTGGTTACATTGCTCCAAGAGTCCCTGTGCTGTAATTCTATATTTATTTCAGAAGGTGTGTAGGTGCAGCATAGGTACTTACAGAAAGTCCTGTGGCATTGCCTCTGGGTGAGCTCTGCTCTCCCAGAGATGAGTGTGACCCCAACTCTGCACCCACAGGAACTCCAACATCTGATATAGATCCTTCAATTTGATGTCTCAGAGCTCTGACAGAAACCAACTCCAAGGTTTTGGGATCTGGGCCCTTGCACATGTTGTAATCAAAAAATTTATTTCTTTGTGTGACTCACAGGAAAAAGAGCCAGGCTGTCAGGATTTCAGAAGTCTGGTTTAAAAGTGGAAACAACAGGAAAATACACTCCTAAACTGTCCAAGAACTGATCCAATTGCCACTGTCTTAAAATACCTCTGGCCATTCCAGTACTGATTTATTACTATTGTTCTGTACTTCCCTAAGAGGAATGACAGGATGAGAGTCATGGGATGAGATATTTTATCTGACTTATCAAATGGCAATGTTTATAATGACAAACTGTAGCTCCAGAACCAGAGTTGGAAGGGCCCAAAGGATGCTGTTGGGTAGGTACACTCTCAACAGACTACAGCATCTTTTTCAAACACAGGGCTAAAACACAGGCTTCCTGCAGAGCCAAAAGCTCCTTCCAGGCCTGGCACAGCACACTGTGTCAGTTCTCCTTGGTGGGACTGAAGCAGGGCTTTGAGAAAGATGGATTTGGTTCCTGTCTAGTGCCTGAAAAGCATCCCTCCCAGCACCAGCATCATCCCCCTGCAAATCAGAGCTCAAGGATCATTTATTTCTTCCCACCAAACCCCACTCCTTTTAGACACAATTTGGGATTTGCAAGGAATGCAGGATCCATTTCCTTCCAGATTCTAAATAAATATGTAGAAGTCAAACTTGCTGCTCTGCAAGAGGTAAGAGTTTTGCTGTTAGTTTAAACAGATGTGAGAGAAGGTTGCAGACTTACAAACCTGCACCCATCAGACATTTTTCCTTTTTTAGGCTCGGATTTTGAGTCCAAAAAAGTCCCTTCAAAAGCAAACCCAAATGTAATGTACTTGGAATTCTTCCTAACAGGGACAAGAGCAAAGGTGTCACTGTAGTCACTGTGTAACACAGGATGTTGACAATGGTTTCACCCAAGCTGCACAAACCTGTACAGATTCTCTTTTAAACAGCAGCTGGTGCTAAATCCAAAGCTCCAAATTTGTGAGTTAGAGACAGAGTCCAGCAGCACTCAGTGATTTATGCTGCCTGCTCCAGAAGCCATGCAGCTCCAGGATTTTTTTTTCTGTTAAGCTCACGCAGCAGTTTGAAAGTCTCACCCAAGAGTCAGCAAGGGAATCCCAGCCAGCAGTTCACCCATACACAGCCTCCTTTAGCAAAGCCAGGATTTGCATTTCCTATTCCAAGATAATTGTGAAGTAATGGACCTAGACATATTTTACTAACAAAAGTCTGCACGTACAATAATCCACTTGTCACTATTCTTAATTTTGTCTCTCACAGCATTTATTTGTTACAGAAGGATGATGCATGCTTTATTTTAAATAGCTACACTAAAAAATGAATATTAGAAAAGCCTATATTGTATTTTACCTGTCAGAGGTCATCAGAAGCTATATTTCAAGAAAACTGAAGGCATTAGATGTAGTTTGCCCAGTAGATTAATACTGAGCTGTGAACTTTCATCCTCTGCAGCAAGATTTCCATCCAACTGACACAGAACTGACATGCAGTAACACTTACAACCAGGGGGATCCAATTTAGACAGAGTTCAAATGGTTTCAAGCTACTCATAGGTCACAGAGGTAAAGTATGCATAAGAGAGCTGGCTTTAATCAGAAGGTTTTCAGTAATGTCACACCAGAAGTGATAGGCCATATTGAAAATGAGCTGAATGTTAGGCTGAAGAGGTAAATTACCAAAAATATTTAAATATTCCAAATACATTTTTAAAGACATTTTCACAAGCCCAAACACACTTTGTGGGTTTTTTTCTTTTAGAACAATACAAAAAGACATAGACTTTTACGTGAGCAGAACAAAACCTTTCCTGTGTGGCATCATATCTGTGATGCCTATCTTCAGAAGCTTTTGGGGATGAAATGTGACCCAAACCTAAAACAAAACAGCTTCATTGTGGGTGACAACTCGGAAATAATTCAAAGAAAGACTCCACATTTTCTCCATAATGGCGCATTAGAACATAGGAAAATTGAGAGGGACAGGCAGGATTATAGTGAGAGAGAGGATTTAGGAAAGTACAATTTTAATGCACTTATCAAATGCTGACCTACTTGTGGAACAGGCAGGTGGAATGTCTGTTAAACATTTCATACCAAAGAACAATGTGAAAATGAGAGAACTCATTGAAAGACATGTCATTGAAAGACCATGTGTTATTCTCTTGAGGCTCTTAAAGGTTACATTCCACCCAGAAACCCCTGAATCTGTCAGGTGTCCTTATTTCAAGTTTCCCTGATCAGTCTGACTGCATCCAAATCAGCCCTGTGCCCTCCTTTCCAGGCAGATTGGCTGTGAGCTTTGTCTCCATGCCATTAACAGGGGGTAAACTGGGAAACAGCCTGGTAATACAGCAGAGAGCATCCCACCTCCTGCACAGCCACTCCTGCTTGGCTGGCACTGCTGAAGAGCTGCATCTCAGCACCAACACAGCAGCAATTACTGCACAAAGCCTGGCACACAAGGTATTGTGGAGTTTCTGAAGGTTTTCACTGAGTTTTCTCACAAAAAGGATTAAAATCCTCACTGCTGTGCTGCCTACAATATTCTCTCTTCAGAATTTCAAGTCAGCGCCAAGAAGAGAAGGGGGAACTTGAAATCTGCCAGTGGAAATACAGTGCTGATCTCATGTCACATTACAGCAAACACACCTCAGCTCAGATCAGCAAAGCAAAGCAAGGAATGTGGCAGAATGGGATCTGGGATTCTCTTACTGAGCACTCACCCAGAATCACAACCAACAAAACCACACCTCTGCAACCCATTAATTTCACTGCACCCTGCACTGATGGTTTAAAGTCTGTAAGCAGGAAAGAAAACATAAGGAATTCAAACCCATTGTTTTCTTGAACAGGGCAAATTAGGGCTTGTTGAGTTCCTTACTATGAGAAACCAGATTGTTTTCAATACATGGATTGTTTCTTTACCTCTGTTTCAGGTAGCTCTTTACAGAACTCTAAGATGTGTGATACAAGCACAACTTTAATCATTGGACTAGCTAAAGTGTCTCCATCTCTGTTAGTAAATAAATATTTAACATTTTTCCCCAAACTAGCAGGCTTTTAAAGACCAATCCATCACTGCTCTCTAAGTCCATATCTATTTTTATTCCTTATACTGAATGTTTTATCACAGTCAGAAAATAATTTGTTTTACAAAGTCGAGTCTTTCATTTGTTGTGCTCACTTACCTGCCAGTATCACAAAATTATTCCTTGGCTCTAATCACACTGCACAGTTCAATTTCCCACACATCCTCAACTCTGTAGGAGAAAATAGCTTCACTGTGTGAACAGTCCACATAAACCAAGTATTATGAGAATCTTTCTTTTCTTCCAGTTTATCAGGTTGTATAGTTCTTGAATCACGAAAAAATGGGATTTTTCTTACTTGTCATTGGCACCTTCACAAAATAAGATTCTAAAACAACAAGAACTAGCACACATCCCATCAAAAATCCTCCACATAACCCATTCAGCCTTTCCTATATATTCACCCTGTGTAATTCTGAAGCCTTAGATTATCTGTGCTTCAATTTCCATGTGTAATTTTACAATTCTAAGCTGATGGATATATGAGCTCAGGGACAGCACCTAAGAAAAACTGCAGCATACTCCTGTCATTAAAACTTTCTACAATGAAGTGAGATTCAACTTTCCTTCTTCATTTTGCTGGGAAACATACTATGCTGCACTTGGCCTTTCAACACATCCTAATGACTCATGGCATTTAAAATTGAGTTAAATATTTTTCTTAGCATAGCTGTATATGTTTTATTTCATAATTTTACCAAGATTTCTCCTATACTCTTCCAACTATTACCGTTTTCCTTTTATGTTTCTAATTTTTAGTTTTCCATAAAAGAGAAGTTGCTGATTGCTCTCTAAGCTGATGGCTGGAAGTATCTCTTTATTCCACCCCACAGCCACCTAGAACCTTGGATAGGCCTGAACAAACCCATTCTTGTGGGCATCTTTCCATTTCATCTGTAATGAACAAGCACTTCTGTAAAGGCTGACCTAAAGCTGCAGAATGAACTGCCTTAGGAAAAGAAAAGCGTCATCTCAAATCCTCCCCACCATCTGCAACTTGTTTTAAATTCAACATTAAAAAAGAATCCACGTGTGTATGAAACACAAACAAAGCCACAACACCCCAAATCAAGCATAGAGAGAATGAATAACAAACCCTACCAACCCCAGTCCCCCCAAAACCAGCCTACAGAGCAGATTACCTCATGTTATAAAATAAAACACCTCCAACTGCTTCTGGAGAGGTGTTAGAATCTGCAGAGTTCCTCACCCTTCTGCAGGGCTTTCTTGAGTGCCTTTTAAGGAGCCAAGCACAGCTCAGCACAGAACAGTAATTTTGCTGTAGAAATAAAGATGGTAGAATAGAAACAACTCTGCCTCAACATCAACATGTTATCCACACCAAGCACTGCTCACAGACTTCTCTTCCCACTGCTTTTCTTTCTGTCTTGCCAGGCTCCACTCAAAGCTCATGCTACTCACTCAAATGAATCACCCAGTTATGGCATGAAAAGTCCTCATAAGAATAATGTTTCCTCACTGAATTAAAAAAATTACATGAAACCCACTGAACTGACACTGGATAGTGATGCTACAGTGTTTTACAAATTACTAGCATCAAAATCTCTCTGTAAAAACAGTGACAATTACAGCAGTGAAGCCAGCTCCACTGTGTGTCTGCACAGCACCTTAGAGAAAAATCAGCAGAGGGTGTTCATTGTAGTCCTAAATGTGATTTATCCATTGACTTGTCAGCATTCCTATGTCTAAAGCCTCCAAACCATTAAGCTATCCCACAAGACACATATCCAAAACCATCCTTAACAGCCTCCATTTTCTGCATAACAGAATGTGTGGATTTGAGCATTCTGGTTAGGCTCAAAGGGATCAAAAAGTTGATTGTCTGGGAAAGGAGCTACAAGGGTTAACTTGTGGGCTACCTCAAAACACATTCATGTTCTCTTGCAATAAAACACCAAACTTAATGACCATCAAATAATGGTTGCATGATCTGAGATTTGGAAAACCTAGACACATTCAATTGCTTTCTCTGATTAGGTCTGCACTTATTTGGCATTACCAGAGATATCTCAATCCCTAAATAATTAACCTACAACCAATACATACTAAATTGCCTCACTAAGCTCACTATCCAGGACTGTTTGCTGTTAAATTAGTAGAATAAATAATTTACACCAAAAAAGTGTGCATAGGATAGTGCCAATAAACCTGGGGGAACTTGTTCATTATTTGCAAGAAAATTGGATAAAACACAATTCCCCAAGTACAAGCCATTCTGTAGAGTAAAAGGTGTATTAGTATTGTTGCAGCATGTAGGGAGCAAATGAAGCCTCCTGACTGCTCTCTTCAGAGTATGCTCTGTTCATTAGCCTTTTCTCCAGAGCTGTGGAGAAATACTTGCAGTGCACTGTACAGGAGAATGAGAGTTTGCATGCAAAGTATATTTTTGTGGGGAAAAAAAAAAATCATCAAAATATTGTAGTTTTATCATCACTCACTTTTGAGTAAGCAAGGGCCTAAAAAAATAGTATGACAGTTGTGTATCATTTGGAAAATCCACAAATAATTTTTTCCAGTGGCAAAAGTCACTTCTGCTCACTCCAAATGCTCAAGAAAAGGGCTCTGTAAATTTGTAATTCACAGGATTTTTATCATTTTGAGATCAGCACAAAATGAAGTGTTGATAAAAGTTATGTCTTGCAGAAACTCATCTCGGCACAGTTACTCCTATAGACCTCGCTCCAGCACATAATGAATCAGTCAGCATCTCTTCACTAATGTCCCTGGGAGCTGGAGCAGGCCCTGCTGGCTAAGAAAAACAATCCTGACTCTCTGTTGAAACTCCAGAAATAGTTTAAAAACTATTCAGAAGGCGCATTCGGAATTCGCGACTGACAACCCACATTCAGAAATAAATCAGTAAACTTCCCTGAGAATGGCTTGGCACAGAAACCCGTGCTGGGGCCACAAGGAAAGCTCCTGACCCATGTGCCCATCTCCCATCAGGTTCTGCAGAGCCTCCTGATAGCCTCCTGCTCTTTCTGCAGGGAGAACAGAGCCACAGGCACACTCACCCAGAGCCCCTGGCTGCACCCAGCCCCTTGTCTGAGCTGGAATCAAATGCCAAGTCCCAGCCTGAGTTGTGGTGGTTTGTTGTTTTTTTGTTATTTGATAGCAAGTATCCTGGGACATGTTTTTTGACCTCGCTCTGTATTCATGCTGAAAACAAACAACCTCTTTACAAAACCCCAAACATTTCTCCTTACATTATGAATCATGTAGCTGCATGACCTGTGTCCCAATGCTTCCTGCAATCTGTCTTATTTAATACTGAAAGAAATCATAGATATGAATGCCAGCCTGTCTGTTCTTCCAGAAAACAATACTGGGAATACAAATTTCACTCATCTTTATCCCAAAAGAACAACAACAACAACAAAAATATCCAACAAAAAACAGGTTAGCCCTGTGGAGTAAAAGGTGTCTCGGTGTCATTGTTGCATGCAAGGATCAGATAAGCATTTGGTTTGTGCTGCCTCTGAAGACAGCTTTATCCAAATAAAGCATAGTGCATTTTATCATTCTGTAATGGAAAAGACCTGTCACTCTTTGAATATCATCATATGGTCGGTGGCCAGCAGATAATGGACTGTTAAGTGTCAAGGTGACTGGCTTTGAATGTGCACAAAACTAAAAATTATAGACCTGTCATTCCACAGGCAGGCCACAATTAGCTGTCTATGCAACTTGAAATTCCCATTTTGCCAGCTGAATAATCAATTGGGTACAGTTTCTCAATATGGATGCCTTTTTAGCTCTTTGCACTTAGGATTTTATCTTTTTTATAAGGTTTTTCAAATAACTGCACAGTGCATTTAGGCAGAGAAGGTAAGGAGTGAACTGCACTGTTATCTCCTCCCCAAACACACACATGAATATACTCACTAATATTTTACAATCAACACTTTTTATGTTCATTTCCTCTCACTATGCTCTACCCTATATTGTTTCTGCCAGAGATGTGGTGCTAAGGAACACAAGCTACACAAAATTCACAGCTTCAGACTTTCTAGCTGCTTTTTTTCTATTAGCAACATAATAAATATTATTTTTCCACATTTTCCTACCAGTCCAGCCTGATATGAGTTAATAATGCAACTGGACTTAGAAATAAAATGTTTTCAATGACCAGCTACAGAAAGGAAAATTGTTTTCTTTTGAGAGAATTTTTTTTTCTATATCACTTTATCACTAACAAACATTAAGGTGGTTTTGGCAAAGATAAGTATGGTGATATATCCAGAATGACTCTTACTTTCTGCTAGGAAACTAAATAAGTAATGTAATCAGAAGCATGGAGAATCCCAGGATATACATTAATGAATGTGCTGTAGTCCTTTTTGTCCTGGACAAGTAGCAAGCATTTGATGTCTAACAGGCCATTCTGCACTTGAGAAATAAATTACTTAACATCGTGCTTGAACATGAAAATAAATAACACTAAACTCTGAGTTTATACATCAAGACAATTGCTGCTTCAATGCCTTTTTGATATTAGGTCCTTTCTACAGAAATGTTATTGCAGATGTTTTGGTTTGGGTTTGTTTTTTTTTTTCCTTTTTTAGCTCAGCCAAAGCCACTTGGAATAACAGAAATACATCTGGCATCATCACTGGACATTGAATCCAGCTGCAGTATGAGGCTTTCCATCTTTATAGTGCTTCACATATTGATAAAGCCTTTGCATGCAGGCCTGGGAGGTACAGGGGTATTTTGATTATCTAAAGAGGGCTGCTGATCACTGAAGTCCATGGCTGAGTCTGTAATTAAATGGCATATGGGCTGAAGGGATGGCTGCCTCAAGTGACAAGGGCTTGAGGAAGCCTTGGGCTGCCCTCAGACCCACACTCATTTCCTTTCCCCCAGCACAATTTACTCTTCCCTCATTTGCCCCATTTAAGTGTCCCCCACCCTTTCCTGATGATGACTTTTAACAGCAGTTATTTGAACAGTATGATTTACAGCAAGTCATGAAAATAGCTGTATGCACAAAGCTCAAGACGTGGCAAATTACAGCAAGAGAGTGGGAATGAGAGGCTGGGGGGAGCAGAGGGGAAAGTTCTTAAATTCACACTGCACAACTACACTGTTAGCCTGAATTTGCTCTCTGCTTTTCCTCCTCTCTCCCTCTAGAAATAGAGGGTTAGGCCATTAGAGAATTCAATTGGTTCCAGATGGACCCTTAACCCAGTTCTTCTAATAAAAACATTTTCCTGTTAAACAACCTGTGTCACATGGAATAGATGAAATTCATTTTTAGTATACCACCACTGAAGGCTGGAAAGACAAGGCTGAAGTATGAGGATCCTTATCTCGAATATAAAAAGGTAATGCAGCAATGATTTAGCTCACAATTAGGCAGTGGTAATTAAAAAGTAATACTAGAAAAGACATATAAGACAAGTTTCTAAGGAAAGTTATAAAAAATTATAGCTGTCTTTTTTAAAGGCAGTGGTCCATTTTTAACTTTTCTATTCTATTCTTTGAAAGAATCAAAATATAACAGTATGACTTCTAAGCAATAATTTTTGTGAGCTACTTCCAGTGTTAAAAAATCTTGTTTCATTTTCCTTCTGTTTTTTAACACATAAGTCAGAGAGCCAGCTTTCCTCGCATAGAAATCGCTGACAAAAATCTGCCAGTTGTCTCATCAGACCAGGGCCAATCCTTTTTACACATTAGAACACGGCTTTTGCTGTTCTAGATTAACATTTAAGGAACCTGAAAAATTGAAGGGGACTGTGATTGCTCAAGTAGTTCCCATCCTCCTTCCTCCCAGCCTTGGCTCCACGTGCCAAGCAGTGTTTTGGCTGGCGCAGTCGTTTGTGTTGCCATGCAGTCAGCATGTGTTTTATCTTTCACCAGCTGGATCTATTCCTCGATCCAGTTCACTGTACTGCTGTGCAAACAGTTGTGGCAGCAAATGCAAGAGCTGGGAACAACCTGCCAGGAGGGGGGAGATGCCCCCAGTGCCTAAGCTGTGGCTGCTAGTGAAGAGATGTTCTCAGTGCCACAGCCTGTGTAGGCTGTCTGTCTATCCCAGCTCCTCAGAGGGCTTCTCTTTGGTTCCAGTTGCTTTCAAATATATTTTATCCACACACCACCCCTGCAAGAAGTACTGCAATTTCCAATTTACAGCTGTGGAACTGAAACAACAACTATTTCAAAAGTATCTTTCAGACAGACTTAAATTGTGAGTGTCTACAATGCTTTCTGAATGAGCTTTCAATTGACCCAGATTCTTTTCAAATTATTTCCTTTAAAAAGTAAGAAAGATATAGTTTCTAGGCTAGCATCCTACCCAGCAAGCTGTCCTGGCACCCTTGCTTTGTGTCTTTCCTTCCATGTTCCCACCAGAGATGACTGTGATATAATTTTTACCATCATGAAACTGATTATGCATTCTGAAGTCAGCAGATTTACCTTAAAATAACACAGTGCCTCAGTGAAAACCATTACATGTTCACAGTGGAATCTGTCTGGGCAAACGAAAAAAAAATAAAATTGCCTCAGATTCCATCCACCCTCCCCCAACACCCACACACACTCTCACTCTGTTTTATGCTGTTGCTGGTTTTGCCCATTTTGGAAATGAAAAAGTTTCCAGAGTTGGGGTTAGTGGATATTACCTTCACGTTTCTGTGGGAACCTGTGCTCAGAGAGGTTGGTTGTCTGATCCTTTCAGAGCTTTGCTTTGGAAAAAGGGAAGAGCTTTGGCACAGCAGCTGGGAGCATTTCTGCCACCTCAGGCTATGCAAGCAGCCTGCATGCTTTGCTGGATGCTAGCAGAGGTTTGGAAGAAAATTTTAAAACATCACACATTCACATTCATCTTTCTAATGTCTCTTCACCTCAGAGGCTGCTCTGTTGCCAGACCATCCACAGTAGGCTGAAATCACCCTCAATTAAACTGGCTTTTGGTTAGACCAGTCACACACACATGCTGCCCTGCAAGAACACTGATTTACTCATTTTCACCAAATAGTGCTTTCCTATGGAAGTTTATTAGCCTTGAGATAAGGAACACCTTACATGTCCATAATTCCTGTTGAGAGCATATCTTGGAAAGTCAGCTACATGGAAACTTAGGAAAGGGGTAAAACGGGTAAGTGGCATAAGAAAGGCAAGGCATCTGCACAAAGGGGTGGATTTCTGAATGCAGAACTGTGCAAGCTCCCCCTGCACCTCTGTGCTTTTGTTTCCTCAACTCACACTGCTCCTGCAGCTCTGTTGGTGACCCCTTTCCTGCCTGTCCCAGGGGGCTTTTCCGACTGGAAGGGGCAATACTGCCATGCAAGGCATTCCCAGCTGCTCTTCTCAGTGCAACCTCAAGGAAAGGAATGGCAGCAGCACCCCTTGCTGCTGCCTGAGGTGATGTGAGAGAGGCAGCTCCCGCAGCACTGCATTTTATGGACAGCCCCACCAGAGCTGGGGGAGTTACCGTGACACCAAATCACCCCTGCCCTCCATCCCCCTGCGTGCCATTTGCATCTGCCCTCCAGGTGACAGGAAGGAACACACACAGCACTGAATAAAGCTAAATAAAGCCAGACCCGTCCCTGCTGCCCCGAGAGGCTGCACCGAGCAGGGACAAGCCCTGCACCTGCACCAAGGCCCACGGAACTTGCAACCGAGGCAAAGGATGCTCTGCACATCTGGTGCACTGAACTCCGGGCACTGAAACTCTCAGAGCACCAACGCTGTCAGTTCAGCTGCTGAATAGAGGCAAAAGATCTTGCTTAATTTCGAGAACGAGAAAATGCTTGCTTAAAAACTACCACACTCTCAAGTTCTGCCGCTGTTTCACCTCAGAAGCCCACTGCTGAAGGAACGCGGTTTTCTTTCCTAAGAGGGTACACCTGGGCTCTGCATTAAATCTAAATAAAAAACCGCGTCAAGTTAACATCACATCACAAAGTTAACATCACAAAGTTAACATCACAAAGTTACCATCACAAAGTTAACATCACAAAGTTAGTATCACAGACGGGCGCAGTGCGATGCACACCAAGCAGAGAGGCTGCCCACCCATCCCG
>WBND01000232.1:892388-956868 GCA_013398595.1 Tychaedon coryphoeus | reverse complement strand
GCGGTACTAGCCCCGCCATCCCCACTAGCCCCGGG
The DNA here is from genome assembly GCA_013398595.1 of Tychaedon coryphoeus. NCBI lineage: Eukaryota > Metazoa > Chordata > Aves > Passeriformes > Muscicapidae > Tychaedon > Tychaedon coryphoeus. The sequence continues at coordinate 956,833 of WBND01000232.1, read as the reverse complement.
CTCGGCGGTACTAGCCCCGCCATCCCCGCTAGCCCCGGGCTCGGCGGTACTAGCCCCGCTAGCCCCACTAGCCCCGCTATCCCCGGGCTCGGCGGTACTAGCCCCGCTAGCCCCTCCGGCCCCGCCGCCGCTCGCCGCGGGCTCGCCAAGGTCACCGCGCCGGCCGCGCGCGGGATTGGCCCCGGCGCCACGGCGTGTTATTACTGTCTGGTTTGATCGGAGCGGGGGGTGGTCTCCAATCAAACAGAGAAAAGGTCCTGGAGAAGGTAATTAAATCCTGTCAGAGGCAATTATCGGTTCCAGGGCCATGACTCTGGCACTGAATGCAGATGATCTGAAGCTCTATTCTTGTAGAAATTCAAGAGGGCTTCTGGCACGGATCAGTCAGACATAAAGGAAACAGCAGGCTTTTTGCAAACAATGCCGTGCTGTATTTTGAAGCTCTTTGCACATCTTTTTTCCTGCCCGTTCTCAGAGTTTGGTTACCACTGATCAAAAATATTTCCTTCTCCCCACATTCTCATTAATTTAATAGATAAGATTTACTTACGTATTATACACGTAATGACAAGCTACATAAGAGAAATCTCGTTGTGAAGCACTGCCCACTTAAAATGTCTTTCATCAAGACAAAACCGCTTTAGACAATAGAAGCATATAAAATTATTGATGTTTTACTGGAAAAACCAAAAGCATCAGAATTGGATTAGGTATCCAGAAGGGCAATGGCTCATCTCTAAATCCTATGGATGCCAGAAGGGGATAAATAAATGACTACTTCCTACCCAGGATAATGATGCCAACACAAGTGTATCAGAAGTGGCCTGATGTTGAAAAAGACATACATTTCTCTAGTACAAACAATGCACTGTTTACATTTAGCTCCACAATGCCCAAAGTATTATTTACTGGATATTATTTTTATTTTACTCTGGTGTGACAAACCCATCTGACAAATATCTTTTTTACCAGAGATAAAATACCAAACGAAAACAAAACAAAACAAATTAAAAAGGAAGAAAATCTCACAGTTCTTCTTTACCTGATTTTACACAAGACCTTTTTTTCACTCAAGTCTGCATCAAGTTATTATTTCAGAGCTAGATTACAAGCTCAGCTGTGACACAGTAAATCAGGATTGACACCACTGAAGTACATGGGACTACTTTAGCTTTTACAGAGAGCAGAGGCAGGGCCCCTGCCTGCCACAGCCTGGGCTGCAAGCACTGCCACATCCAGGCACAGGGAAGGGAAAAAGAGCTGGGGTGTGAGGCAGGGCTTGTGGGGAATTACCCTCCAACTGCAACATAGGTCTTCCTGAGCAGGCTTCGCTCACTGGCAACACATTCTGTTCCAAATTATTTACAATCATCTCAAATTATTATTCATTTGATCCAAAAATACATGTTTACTAAGCCCTTCCTTTTCTCTAGAGTTCTGATTTGCTGAACTGACTTTGCAAACTGCTGGTTAAATACAAATATTGCTGCTGCTAAAACGTTTCCCACACTGCTGGTGCTCTCTGTTATTTCTGCAGGGCCCTGGGGTTTTTGTCCAGTCTGTTCCCTGGCTCTCCCCACAGAGGCCATGCTCTTGCATGGCATCATTTCATTTCATATGAATGCACACCTGGAGAGAGGGGATTACAGCTGCCGTTTCACATTTCCTCAAGCAGATAAGGCACAGGGCTGGGTGAAAGAAATTAGTTTAAGCTTTTCTTTAACATTTCAGTCACCTCACAGTGTAGGAAGAAGGTGGGTATGTGTGTGGTGGGTCCTATAATCACAAAGAAGGCAGCAGATTTTTTCCCCTCCTGAGCAAGCACAGCAGAGGGAAACATTTTTCCCCCTCAGAGCATGCCTGGAGGCAGATCCTTCTGTCAGCCCGAGCCACAGCTCACTCGGGGTCCTGCTCCTGCATCATCATGGAGCCTCATCAGGGTCTCCCTCTGGCCAGTGAGCCCATGCTAAGAAAACTCAAGGAAGAAAATTGCACAGAGAAGCACAAAGGGAGAGACGCTCCCATAAGTTTAAACAGAGCTAAAGCTCAAATTCCACGAGTCTTTTCTTTATAAATCCATTTGGGTGCTTGCAATTGCAGAGAGGAGGGCGGTTAAAACTGTAGTGGCAAAGAACATCTAAGTCCTTAAAATTCACCCATTCTTGAATTTCAGTGCAAGATTACAGACAGAGGCATTTCGGTGTGTGATCACCACCACAGTGGTTCCTGGAATTCGAGGCATTTGTCAAGGCTTGAGCAAAGCATGAGCTTGGTTTGGACAAGTGTCAGCTGTCAGAGAAAGCCTCCCGCAGTCACTCCCAGCCTGCAGCAGGCTCTAAGTGGTGACACATTCGCCTGCTAGCCAGCCTTCCCCACCCGGTGGCCACTTAGCATCGGCGCATTTTCCCTGGGAGTCCTTTTGGAAAAGGAAAATTTTGCTTCTGACTAATAGAAGAGAATGCTGATCCTGATTTTGAAGAATAATTTTTGAGTGTAAAATGGCGAAAATGATCACCAAGGAAAGGTTTTACAGTGCCATCCCTGTCCTGCCACTGTGGCTTCAGATCCTCAGCCTTGTCAGCAGAAATGTGTGCATACCCCTGAACCATTGTGTAAAGGCTTTGCAGAATCAGAAGGAAACTTCAAAAATTACTCACAGCTTATACACAGAACGGTACAAGATTATTGAGAGAACAAGTTGCCTTACAGGAGCTCGTTTTCACTGTCATTATCACACCCTGGTATTCTCTAGAAAGGCACATCAAACCCAAAAGCCTGAGCTAGTTCCCTGTTCTACAGCTGTCAAAGCTGACATCAGGATTCCATACATTTCCTCTGAAGTTGGTACCATTCTGATTAATTTCTTGTGAAGCTGATATAATCCTGATTATGCAAATGCTTGGCTATTAGAAGATAAGCACAATGTCTTAAATTTGTACCTGTATTATAAAACATGCTCATTCATCATTTAACTCTTTTCATATATAAATCTGTGTGTAAGAGACAGAGGATATATTTCTGTTTATGGGCCAGTAATTAGGAGAAATATCATTAAATGTTGCCACACCAAAATATTTCATTATTGATTCACAGACACAGTGTGGGACAAGTTCTTATTTGTACAAAAGTGAGTCTTAATCATCTAAGCAAAGTAGATATTTTGTTTATAATGTAAAAAGTATTTTATTTCATGGGTGCTCTAAAATATTTTCAAATCTACTCTTACACTAAATAGGAAATTTGAACAAGAATGATAATAGAACTTGAAAAAAGCAGAAAGAGTGAATATCAACTTAATTACAAATAAACACCTCCTAAGCTTTTTTTCAGTATTTGTTTATGTGTCATTAATAGTAATATTCTTTGTTCCATAAAGGTCAGTAAAATAGTTGATTGCACCAACCATAAAGGGAGAGATTCTTTTAGACAATCCACAGTCATCACATTACATACGTAAATTTCAAGGAGCCAATATCCAATTTTCTGTGGTTTCTTTCTTCCCACATATGTCACCCTTCAAATTCGTTTTGACATCTAAACAATGTTTCCTTCATTTCATTATAATTCCCTTATCTAGAATCAAAGCTTCATGACAATTCCATACAAAGAAACATGAAAAGACTTTCTGGTAGATAGGTTCCTTATTTTAAAGATTTCTTACAAAGATACATTGACAAACAATCCAGCTGCATGGGGTTTCTCTTACCCCACTCACAAACCCCACTCTAGATACAATTCTCGTGATAAATATTCAACCTCCTAAAAAATACCCCCAAAACACACCAGGTTATTCTTCATACCTCATTTCTGCATGTTTTTTTTTCTTTAAGGCTGAAGCAGCACTGTTAACTCCCTACCATCAGCATATGCATTTTTAATTTACTAATGCAATAAAAAAATCAGTTGTCATTTTTGTAAGATATATTCACTTGTACTTTTTTTTTCAGTTTATGCATAAATGTAATCTCATTCATAATCATATAAAAGCATTAAAACATATATCAGGATGGAGATGCAGCCACTGCTTACTAATGCACAGCAGCAGAGTGAATTAATGCTTACCCAGGCTCCTATCACCCAGGTGACTGCAGAAAAACGGAAGGCTTCCCAGAAGAAAGCTGCAAAAAGGAATCAGGAACACATTCTGAGACCAGTTTTCATGGCAGACTTGAGTCTAAGCATGTTCCAGAAGGAGCCACAGCTGTGGTTCCCAGAAGGGATGCCCCACCCCACACTGACTGGTGAAGTTGGAGCCCTTTAGTCCCTTCCCTCCAGCTCCCAAACCCACTCCTGCAGGATCAGAGGTGCCAGGGGATTTATATGATGCAAGCCCATAACCTGAGGAGCATGGGGGAATTCAGACCTGCTCCTCAGGGCTTTGTAAGGAAGGCTGGAAGTGGCCAGATACTCTGACCTACATTAGCACAGCAAAACTGCAAGAGGCAGAAAGCACATGTAGAAGCAGCAGACCAGCAAAGTCATAACCAGTAAGGAAGAGCTCAAGAAAACAATCACAGATCTTTAAAAATCTCAGCTGGTGTATCCCCTGACTTTATGACACAGTTGAAAATTACATGGTTGTTGTTCCCTCAGTGCCATGCCATCGTGTTCAAAATGCAGTCTGAGACAGGTGCAAAGACATTTAATGAATCCCAAACACAGGGCAGGAAGGAACCTCCTAAATCAAAATTAATTGCCTGCTATCACAAGCCACATCATCATACAATCTGGCTTATAAATTAATCATATTTCATTTTAATAGTACCTTGGCATCTTCCTCCCATTTCTATCATCAAACAGCATTTCTGGCATCTCCCTTCTCCAAGGATAGAGATCTCCTCAGAGATTTCCAGCCCAAATATCTGCATCTAAGGCCAGGTGATGTACACAGCTTGTCCTTGTGCCAATATTTCCCAGTCTCTTAAGCAGGGAAGGGGTTTTGCTTTGTCTGGTGTTCACTTCTTTAACTGAACTCACCGAGCTCTGTGAGTCTCCTCTCTGCAGACATGCTCTCCATCCCATCAGTAATCCTTGCAGCCTTCTCCTACACTTCTTTCATTTGGGATCATGTTGCTGGAGCAGGGGCAAGAACAGCATGCAATAATTAGATGACATGTAGCAGTGTCACATATATAACCTTGGCAGTTTGCTGTGCCTTTTGGAAATGCTTCTGCAGATTCATCAAACTGCTGCTTTTCTTCAGCAGCCCACATCACAGTGGTAGCTCCCCCCTGTCCTGTGATCTGCTAATAGATTCTTCTTTTTGTTGTCAAACCAGCTGACCAGCCCAGATCTCCCAAAAGAAACCCTTATGACTCGTTTTTAAAAGCACAGCATCATGCTTTGTGGCATTAAATGACTTCCCATCTCCATTATCCTCAATCATCAAATTTGTTCTTTATGAAGTCAATTTCCTAATAACAATGACTTCATAATTTAATTATGCTGTACCTGCTTTTTTCTTCCAGTGTTATTATAACAGTGATTCAAAGGTGGCCTTTAAAGAAACTTCCCATCAAAAGTTTCTACTTTTAGAACATTTTAGAATCTTCAGCTACTTTACATGGTTTCTCTTACTTACCTCTATTCCTTCCTTTACCAAAGCTAGGTATAAATAATTTTAAAAGAATCATTTACATGAATAATCTAATTCATTCCTTTACATGGATAATCTAATTCATTAGAGAGATGTAGCATAATTTATCTTTGGTAAATTTCATGCGTGCTATCCAATTTTAAATCAATCTCCAGAAGTTTTTGTTTGTTTATTCTAAATATCTTCTTTACACCCTGATTACTATTAAATCTTAAAAAACAAACAGTCACCTAGGCAAATCTTCATCTCCATGCATTACACTTCTTACACAAAACTTTTATTCTTTGGTTTTTGGCACTGTATACAATTTTACTGGTCTTTAAAAAATAAAAGGGAAATACAGGAACCATAGTTTCACATGCCCTTTTTTTAAAGACTTACTCAGGTTTTTCTTTCCCCTTCTTTCTCCCTGCCAACTTTTTTTAATCATGCTTTCCAAGCTTTCATTTTATTTTGGCTTTACTAAGATTGTATTTTCATACTTTCTATTCTTATTAGGAACTGTGTTGCTTCCTTGACAGCCCCACCACTATCACCCAGCTCCAACTGGTTTGGCCAGAACTAGATGATCCTTGGTCTCTATCTCATTTATATTAAATACAAGTACCACTTTCTCTCATTTTCTTTAAAAATATAGAAAAGGAACTATTTGCCATTAATTGGCACTGATTTTTTTTTTCTCAAGTCTAAGACGTGTGCTTGTCATGTCACACTTACCAGACAATTTTCCTACCTACAGCAGACCTCTTCCTCTGTTCATTGGCTTCCTTCCCAAGTTCTAGTGAATTTTTATCCTTCAAAATCCTTCAGATCATTGCCCAGATTAACACCACAAAACTGGGCCTCAAAACCTCCCTTACAAGTTTATACCCTCTGGCTCAAGATGCAAATTTCAAACATTTTACAACCAAAAGCAGAGGTTTCTGAGTTTTACAGTTTCACAGGCCAAGTGACTCCAATGAATAGCTCTTTACTTTGATGTCTTTAAATCATTTCTTCAAAACCAGCCTGAGATATATTTCTCTTTAATTTGAAATTAATCAAAGGATGAACCAAGCAAGAGTTTTCTCTGTGAACAGCTCCTTATTACTTACTCGCTGCTTACCAGAGCATAGGATTGCCTTTTATTTCTTCTGTAGCAACCTGATAAAGAAAAGCAGCATTCTCATGCTGAATTCAAATCGGCTCCTACCACCAATTTCACAGTTTTTCACCCATTTTTATGTGGAACATTAAATCTCTGCAGCACCACACAGCTCTCACAGTGCTCTGTCAAGCCATGTAACAGGGTTTTCTCCTGCCAACCAGCACTTAGCCTGGTGGCACACAGCTCACTGCTGACACCCTTCCATCAGGTCACTGTTCCTCATGTCATCTGCTAGTTCTCTAATTGAACTGGACATTATTCTCAATTACCTTGCCACACACTTGGTTATTGTTGCCACCACCCTTATGCCTCTCCTGATTAATGCTCCCAACAAGTGCCACAAGGCTGCACTGAGCTAGTGGAACTGTCATAAATTCTTCTGGAGTTTCATTTTCTTTTAATGATAGATTAGTACACTTTTCGTCTCCTTAGATTCCATTTAAGGGTAATTTTATTTCACACAGTTATCAATAGTTCTTTATATGTATATTAACACACTCAGGTAAGCTGCCAGAGTTGTCACAGAAATTTTATTTATATAATTTCCCTTTTATTAAAAGAACTTCTGTAATTGTCACTCTTCTGCATGAAAAGATGCTATGGCTGATAATGATTAGCTCAGAGTCTGAGCAGTGATATTAATGCAGCCAATCCCCACTCACAGCAATAGGATCAAGATTTAATTCCTGCCAGAGCTGCAGTGAAGCATTGGGATCTACTGCAAGGTTTGGTGTTTGAAATCAAACACATTAGCATGAGTTTAATTGGTATCTGGTGGATCCCAATAATTAAGTCCACCTTTGCAAATTCTTTTGCTATTATGGCTACTACTTAAGCAAAAGCCCCAAGTAGTATCTCTTATATACAAGACATTTGGGAACAAACTGGATCAAAGAATAGGGTACAGAAAAAGTAAAAAAAAACAAAAATATTTTTGTCATGGACCTTCCTCAATGCTGATTCTAAAAGCGAACAGAATTGTTGAACAATTTTACACCTGTTCCATATTTGACACTAGTTTATTACTACATGATAGAAATATTTCATTTTGAAGCACGCGTTTCTTCTTGGGAAATAAAAGAAGTATAGTTCTAGCAAAGGTTAAGGTTTAGGGTTTTTGAAGAAGTCTTCTTTTTCTGTGATGTTTCATGACCTTTTTACCTTGAAGGACCCCATGAAATGACTCAGGCTGTCAAGACTATGTTAGAAAGTTTGATTCTTCTACAAAAATATAAAACTAAAGGAAAAAGTTAATTGCAGGCTGCGTGCCTTTCAGAAAGCTGCTTTATCTCTGGATTAAGAAAAGTCTGATACTTTGGGATTAGTGTTTCTGGAGGTGGGCAAAGTTGTTAAAAGGAAGTCTCATTAGAAGGACATAGTCCTCTTGCCACTGAATATCTCAAACAGAAGAATGTAGTTGAAACCATCCAGCTTTAAGAGAGAAAATTCTGCAGTATTTACAGCTCTGCTGTGTGACAGGTGTTCATCCTCATGAACAAAACCTACACACAAGAAAGTGATAGGAAGAGACAGTCAGCTGCATCCTTTGTTCTCTTCTGATACCTCTCTATTTCTGCCTGGCCTGAACAGATATCAAAAAGAAGCTGTCAAAAATTAAGGTAATATTTGAGAAGTAATTAAAATGAGAATTAAATTGAGGGTAATTAAGTCTCTATTGATTTCTATATACACTTTCAAAATCATACACATATCATCTCACCCACTGCTGATATTTACTTAGAAGTGAAATTGTTTTATAAACAACTGACTGAAACTGCAGAGAGAAGTGGAAAAATACTTGCCCAAAAATAAAATTACTGTAATACAGAAAGAATATAGCTCTGGACTTACAGCTCTAGTCCGCTTTATACCTTATTCATATTGCAAAAACCTGAGTGTGAAATTGCTCCCTTTGCAGTACAATGAAAATACACTCAGTCCCAACCATCAGCAAAGGCTGTCTGGTATAACACAGTGCATGTAGGAGCAGAAACCAACTGGCAACAGTGAAAAAAAAATCAAAACACCAAAGGGTCTGAAATGCTTGCCAAAGCCCTGGTAATACTGACTCAGTGTGGTCATACATGGAGATGTGTTCCATCTGCAAGCAATTGCAAGCCTTCCAACCTGTTTTATCTTTAATGTAGTGTCTCACACCAGCTACACAGCACCAAGGTGCCATGGAGTGAAGCTGCCACTGCAACTCTGGAGCAAATAAAATATGCTGAAGAAATAAGGTTGCTGCTTCCCAAAAATATTTGTTCAATGTTTTGCTGTTCTCTCCCCTCCCAGGCAGCATAAGGGATTCTTTTTCCATCAGGAAGAGCCAGGTTCTGTAGTGCATTCCTGAAATTCATCGTGCTAAATAGCCAGAAGATTGCTTACACTACCATGTTTAGCACATACTGCTGGCTTTATTATAGCTCAGAAAAGTTCTGCTGTAGTCTGGTGATCAGTGCCTACTTTCAGGGTACTGACAGATTTTCTGACAGTGCTTCTCCAGGTGTAGCAGCACTGGACTGCAGATACCAAAGTTTGGCTGCTGAATCAGAGATGTCTTACCTGCTTGTAAGTGATGGTCACAGATGGGAAGGAATTGGCTGTCTCAGACTTTCCTCTATGTGAATCCCCTCTGAGAATCCCAAATCTGAGAGAAGAAACTGCATTTCTGAGAAATGTCATGTCTCTTTATTTTCTATACTCTACGAACTCTTTACTTAAGGATATAAATATTTTCCCTCTCAACAGAAAAACTATGAATTTCTGAGAAAATACTTAGTGCACATATAAACTGAAAAGCACTGCTTAAAATAAAAACTTTTTCAAATTATTTCAATCAAAAAATGGCCATACTTGCAAATATAAAACTGAGCACACAGAAACCCAAATGATTGAGGACAGTCAACTTTTTTATTGAACACTCACTGCTGTTACCTTATTTTCTATTCTTCTTCACCTGAGAATTGCTTGAAAGTTAAAGATGCCTGACCCCAACCCTGTGATGTATACAAGGATAATATTGGTGTCGTTTTTCATGGACAAATTTTTAAGGAAAATAGATTTATATTTTTTTACATGTTGATACAATATTGCAAGAAAGAGAGCAGGGCTTGGTCTGTGTCAGTGTGTAGCCACTCCCCTTGTGCTGTCATTTCATACCCTGGTACAAGTCCCTCTCTCAAGCTCTTTTGTAACCCCATCAGGCACTGGAAGGCTGCAGGAAGGAATCCCTGAAGCCTTCTCTTCTCCAGGCTGAACAAACCCAATTCTCTCAGCCTGTAAGAGAGATGCTCCAGCCCTCTCAGCATCTTTGTGCCCTGCTCTGGGCAGATTTAGGTTATCACATATTTATACAACCCAGAATAGCCTCACCATCCACCTGCATGTACTGATCTGCATAGGTGTAAGCAGCCAACACAGCTTTGACCAAAACCTTTAGATAAGATGAAAAAAGTCTTCAATAAAAAGAATAGTTTGTGTGATTTTAGATGCTTTCTCTGGCAGTAGTTTTGTCCTTGGTAAAATGCAGTTAGACATGTACCATAAACAAAAACATTGATCAGAAAGTTGCATTACAATCCCAGTTATTATTGTTGCAGACAGTGCTGTCACAGTAAATTGTTCAAACACAAAATAAACCAAAGGGAGGTTTATGTGTTTTTTATACTCAGGGTATTAGAAAGCCATTAAACACTTGCAGTAGCAGTAGTACCTAGTGTTCAATAGCTCACATACAGCTTAGGCAATTAGAAGCTGTTTTCTTTTGAAAGAACACATTAATATTGGCCAGGACAGCATAAGGATAAGTCATGGTGTTACTTGTGTGAGACTGACTGTGGTAAGGAGATTATATGAGCTGGCAAAGTGATAAGCCTCTGTGGATTGAATAATTTCAGAAGCCTGGGAAGACTGGAAGCACTTTTTTTCACTGGACAGCAGAGAATGCACAGATCCCTGAGCCTGGGCTGAGCAAGCTACCTGCAGAACCAGGGGCAGAACACTCACACCAAGCTAACACTATCCCATGACTTATTACCAATTTTTGCAGCTCACTCTAATCATTCAGATGAGGGGGTGCATGTGGAATAACAAACATCATCAACAAGCAAGGGAAAATAAATAATGAGAAATAACTGTGCTAAAAAGAACGAGCCCCAATACACCCGCAATGATCATGCAGTAATAATTTATGTAAAATTTTCTCCTGCACACTTGTAACTTTACCTGATTTATCCAATTTTGTAAACAGAATAAAAGACTGGTAAGGCAGACACACCAGGATATTATTCTAGAAAGCCACGTACAAATGGCAGAATCAGCATCAGTGATTTGTGACTACTATTGAAGAAATTAGAAATAATTGCAACCTTTCATTACAAAACCTGTCATTTGGTATCTGCAAGCAATTTGGTGTAAAACTAATCTTGACGACTGAGTCGTTGCCAAACCTAATAATTTGCTGCATAAACATTAAACCATGTAATTGCTCAAGGTGAATGCAAGAATCTATAACATTAACTGTTGCTATAGAAAGACCAAACCATGCTGTTCTTGATTCAAAGAAATTGGAACTGTAGGACCAGGCTTTTAATTTTTTCTTTCTCTTTGAACATAATGAGCGTTAATATGAACTCAAATTTCAGGAAAAAAAAATCCATCAGTTAAAGACATAACAATATTTCCATTGAGCAAGCTTATTTTGGATTACTCACATGAACTGCTGAATTCACAAACACTGGGCTCAGGTTTTTGCAAATTTATACCTAAACTGCTTCACCACAAACAGCAACTGCACAATGTGAAGAATCCATTTGCACTTATCACCAATCAGATTAAACCAAACAGATTTTTTCCACAGGTAGACTGTGGACCAAACATCCTCACCACACACAGGTTATAGTTATGCATGGATTCTACATTCTCCTTCCATTTCTAAATATTTTCCCTGAGCTGACCAACCCCAACAATATATTTTACACCATAAAATAGACTTGATCTGTCCCTTCACCACCAGAACTTTCGCCACTTTCTTGTAAAGCTGATGTAAAATCATCATTTCTGTCAAGGAAATTCTATCAAAAAGCTCCATTTGTAGCCCATCTTGTCTTGCCATTTACCATTGTTATACCCTAATTACTGGATGAATGTATTTTAACACACTCCTGTGGGTTTGAGCCCAGCTGGACACCAGGACACATAACTTTATGGATATCCTGCTTTTCTGCCAATTCTCTTCCAAGGATTTGGAGAGAAAGGTGCATTGGCAAGGGATTTCAGATGCTCCCACAACATGTGAAAATAAAGTTCAAGTCACAGCATGGTGCAAAGCATTATTGGAAGAGAAAAAGAAAAACTCTGTCCTACAATGTGTTGAAAGCTTCCCAAATGGTGAGAGTTATTTCAGAAAGTTTATTTTAGGTAAAAGAAAGCTTTTTCAAGGAAGTGGTAACATAGGATTACACATTACAAAAGGTTGCTTTCCAAAGCAAAGTAGAATTATTTTACTTATACTTCTCTTTTCAATATATCCTACTTCTCTAGGACAGAAAGAAAATGTCTGGGAAAGACTAGAAAATATCACATGGTTGAGAGCCCATATGAGTGCATGTGGATAGATTTTATTTTTAGCAAAACTCCAAGTTAAAAACTTGTTTCTTTAAAACATAAAACTATTAAATGAAAAAACCTCTCCCACACATTAAGTACTTGAGCAAAAAATACACTGGGTTTCCACAGAACTGTAAAGATTCCTCAGAATACTATTTTTTACACATTTCAAGGAGCCTTGCAAAATGAAATGTTAAAAATTCATTCTACCAGTTCTACCCCAAATCAAGTAGCTGCATCCCAAGGCCCAAATGTGGCCTGTGTTCTTCAGCTTTAATCTGACAGGATCTCAGGAGCTAAACAGTTCCTTCCCCTCCTCTCCTACACTTCTGAATGAATACCTGGGAAATTAATTTGACTGCTGTTGTGAAGCACAACTTCCAAGACAAATAGATTGACTTTTTGCAGTTAGCCTAAAAATAAAATGAAATATAGGATTATTATTATTATTATTATTATTATTATTATTATTATTATTACTACTCCTACAAACCTCACAGAGACTATAAAAACAGTGCTCTGGTAGCCACAATTAAGAATTAAGTCCCTGGAGGGAAAAGGAGTAATTTTTTACGTTTTGGAGTTGTCCCTAGATTCAAACAAAGCAAGTAAAATATTTGATTTCTTTCATGCATTTCCAGTGCAAGTGACCCCTGTATACAGCCAGGCACCTACATCAAGTGTAATGTTAGCCCTGTTAATGCAAACAAGTTTTTATTGATCTACTGTAGTGAAGACTTGAGCCTACACAGTAAAATAACAAGGAGGGAAATCCCTGTAAGATTTTAAAAAAGGATTTTTTGGTTTGAATTAAGGGTTCTTGGAGCCCACTACCATCAAAAGCTACTTCAGGAAATTTCACATAAAAGTGGAAATCCTCAACCATTTTGCATTTATCATGACAGTCAAGTATTCCAAGGTACAAATGACTGAAACAACACAGAAAACAGAAGTTTTACCTCATTAAAGCTATGCAAAGAAAATATTTCCCCTCTTGCACACAGTGGCATGGATGTCACAAACAGGCATGGTGTGGAAAGTCACGTGGGTATCAATAAACCATGGCTTCTTCATGAAACAATAAGAAAAACATACAAAGGTAAAAGGGTAAACTTTACAAGGAAGATCAGTGAAGGCGAAATCGATTTTGCTCATTTATTCCCCTAATCTTGTCATGCTGTAATCGAGTTTGAAGTTAGATTTTCCCTGCCCCCTCACCTAGAATTTAAGCAAGCAGCATGTTAAATCACTGCAAATGGACTCTGGCTTTCTAGACCACGAGAGAGTGTGGCTGTTCACTAATGTATATCTAAAAATAGTTTCATTTGGGGCAAAGCTCCTCTTGGTGCTCCTGAACATTAAATGGAAAGCAGATTTTTGATGGCTGATCACCGTGACATGAATTTTACTTCAAATTGTGCCCACACTGCAATTCAATGACAGAAATACAAGTTTTCTTACTTTCATTCTAAACAATGCCATTACCACACTAATTTATTTCATTGTCTAAAGCATGAAAACCTGTAGGGTTTTACATCAGATATTTTTTTTAGTTGTTACTAAATGAAAAGGACTGAACATTTGAGAAGGCTTATGCATAACTCTGAAGAATGATAAATACTTGCAAAGGTACTCAAATTGCTGTTATAGTTCCTTCTGCAAAGGTTCTCTCTCACCAACCAACACTGAGCTTCAGTTACCAGCACCTGGGTGCACAGAAATAGACTTCCAACTTTGTATGGCACTTGAGAACCTTTAAAAAAAAAAAAAAAAAGAACAAGTAAAACCCCCATTATTTTTGCAAGATTATATATGTTAAAATTTTGTGGATAAAGCATACATAAAGCAGAAGTACAGTTATAAAAGAAGCCTCAAAATATAGGTTATACAAATATAAAAGTTACTGAACTCCTGGAAGTCCACTATAATTGCTTCTTTTATATCTGGCATTGCACTTCAACTGCTGAATTCCTTAGCTTCCAAGAGCAGACTTATGGAGATGCTGTACTATTTGATTTGGCACTATTCACTAGCCTTGGTTAGATGATCAAAAATAGAGGGCACAGAAGAGAAGGAAAAGCCTTAAGAAACTGTCTGGGCTGCTGTTGTTACTGCCTCCATAGGGAGAAAGCTTGTAAGCACAGAGTGGCTGTATGATTCACTCTTGTTTAATTTAGACTGCTTTTTTATGTATCTTGACAAAATAAACATCAACATTTCTTCAACAGATACTGATTCATATGTTAACTCACTTGCCAACAGGTAGAAATTTTATTTTTTCCTCTTTGCAGTATTTTGGAATTTGTGAGTCATGTTGTACATTAACTGAAAACTGAAGACAAAACTGTCACAAAAAGCAGCAAGAAGTAAACAGGACAATTTGAAAGGTGCTTAAAAAAAATCCCAGATTAAATCATTATTAAAACAGGAAGAGTTAAAACATTCTGTGTATAAATATTCAAGGGACACAAAAATGATTTTTGCAACTTTAAGAGGACCCAGTCATGAGCTGGGGAGTCCTGAAAAGCTGCCAAGAAAATTGTGCTCATGTGGAATAGCAGGGGGAGAGGGAGGGGAGGGATATCCAAGTCACTCCAGAGGCAGCAGAAGGTTGTCCTAAGATGCTTACACGCCTGGAAATTCACAGGAAAGCCTCCCATGTAAGCAGGAATCACCCTGGGCAGAGGGTGCTTCACTGCTGCTGAGCACCACTGTTCCCTCTCAGAGGGAGCAGGGAGGCAGGGAGCAGGCTGATGGCTACAGGGGGAATTAATGCTGCCAGCAGTTTAACTCCTATTCAGATTTTGGCTTGGAGAGCTGCCAGGTTTCCAGGGAAGCAAGTCATACAGAGCAGCTGCTGCCCAGTTGTGACTTCTCCCTCCCCAGACCTCCTCCACAAACACAGAGCAGATTCTTGCTGGCAAGCTGTGGCTTTTTAAGGCCCTCACAGCCAAGAGAGGGCTGGAGCTCCTGGCTTGCCTATAGCTTTGGCTGTTTGTCCTCTCCAGCTCTGCACTGGAGAGAAGCAGACTGTGCTCTGTGCAGCATGGCAGGGCTGGGTGATGCCCCCAGGAGAACAGGCAGTGGGGATGGAACACTAATAAAATAAAACAAAACAATAATAAATAATATAAATAATAATTAAAATAATACAAATAATATAATAAAAAATAATGAAATAAACACTGCCAGTTTGTGCACAGCCCCATTCAGCTGAACCTATAGTCCAGCCACCAGCAGGCAGAGCCACGCTTTGTGAACAGCACCACACTCAGCTACAAAGCTCAGTATGACTGTTGTGCATAAGAAATTAATCCTCACAGAGTATCACATAAAAGCCATCCCACAGTCTTCCTCCTTTTTCAAGATTTTGAGATTACTTTCCCTTTCTTCCTCATCTGCCCCTCCTGCACGCACCGTGCTTGGGGACAGACATGTGCCTTAGCCAGCATGAATGCAGGAGAAGTCCCTTCTTCTGAACAATGCTTTCATCTCCTTATTCCAAGATTTTCAAGTCTTTTATGGTCAACTCTGCTCAGATTTGCCACATTACAAGAAGTGAAGCAAAGCTCCTCAAAGTCAGATGTTTTGTCTCGTGTCCCTTTTGAAGGAGAGCCTGGAGGCTCTACTGCTAAATACACTCCTTGCATATGTACCTGCACAAGTGCATTAAACTGAAGGTCTCTAAGTTAAATGTCCAAGTGCTTTACTGTACTGCTTTGACAGGTATTCTTGTGACAGGTCAAAACCAGAAGCATTCCCTACAGACAAATATTTTTTACTGATTCCCTTCAAACTTCCTTGCAGAGTGCACTGATCACTGGGTTGTTGTTCCAAAGCAGAACTACCCAAGTGAGCAGCATCCAAGAGTGATGCATGTCTGTACAGTTGTATTAGACAAAAAAAAAAATTCATCTAGTGGCCAAATTCCAGTTGCAGTTTTGGTCTCTTAATGAAATGACATCTTAATGGAACTGACCTAGTTATACATTAAGACTACTGTATCTAAAATATTACATAGATGGAAACATATTCTTTGCCATTTAAGCTGCAATTTGCAATATTGATTCTAACCCCAGATGAGACCTTGATCTAACTAAGTGCACTGTGAATCCAAAAATCCTGACCTCCAGACCAAACATTTGTTCTTTTTTTATAAGTGCAAGCAGACTGCCTCATGTGTGGGTGACGGATGTGACCCAAATCTCTCACTTAACACTCTGGTCCAAGGAGCAATCCTGCTGCATGCAGCTTTTCTGGTATGAAAATGCTCACCCACACAAAGTAATGACTCCAGGTTCTCAGAGACACCAACAACCACCAGGGTATTTTCATGCAAAATAGGAAAAGAAGCAAACCCAAAAGTTAGAGTTCTAGTTTGCAAACAGAAGAAAGTAATCTTTGATTCCTTTATACCAGAGAAAATTAAGGGGGAAAGAGTGATTTTTGTCTTCTCTTAGAACAGACAGAACTGTTCAGCCTCCCATCACAGACCCTCCTGCCCTGATGGAGGCACTCTGGAGAGATTTGTTCATTGCAACTAGAAGCACAGGAAACCTCCAGAGATTTATAACACCTGTCTGCTGGCTCTCCCTATAGTAAGTGATACCTAGACTTCCCACAGGTATTTAGGTGCTCATTTTCTACTGGTTTAACTAAATGCCTTTACACTTATTTCTGCCTCACCATCCCACTTCCTCCCAGTATGTGAAGGTAATAATATCTCCCTGCTTCAAAGATGGTTAATGAGAGTGAACTACTAACATCACTGAGTCACTTCTAATTATATATGATCACCTAAACAATTTTGAGGACTTGGGATTCAGTCTCAAATCACAAACACAGAGCAGCCCCATACCTGCAGTGAATGAGATTTTGAAAAGTAATTTAATCACAACAACAGGATTTGGGGGGGGGGGGGGGGGGAAAGGAAATTGTGATTCTAAGGAATAGAAGAGACAGCTTCTCTAATTTTCCCTGTGCCTTTCAAAGAATCTCTTTAAGGAATTATTAGACTTTATATGACTGAGCTACACTCTCTTTACAAAGTTGACTGCACACCTAAACCATGGAACAAATCAAATGTAGTGGACCCATTTAATCTGGGAGAGCCTCTCTACGTGACCAGCAAGACAGACTCTCTTTAAACTGATCTATTTAGTTTGATAGGCAATTATAAATGTTCATCTCTCTTCCCTTCTCACAGACATGAAGGGTGCAGCACTGTCTCAGGACTCAGACTCAGGACATCACTTTCCATTAAATCATTAGAAAGTAACAGCACGTAAGAAGAGCAACAGGAAGCAGAGAAAAGTATTCTGCAGTACTACAGTTACTATAAAATTCAGCTTTAAATGAGGAAATCCATAGCAAAAATCAACCCAAACAATCCAAAATATAATCAAGCTCCTATTTACTAGAGTTTCAGCTGGTTTCCTTGAATGGAACCAGCATGGTCTGCATGGAACTGGGATTAAAACTAGATTTGCTCACTTGCCAATATTTCCAATTTGTAAATGAAAATAAAAAATAACACAACTGCAGAAAACTTAAGAGCAAGTTGTTAACAACTGTAGAGGACATTAAATTAATTAATTCAATGTCCCCAGACTTTACTGAACAGCAGCAAATGTAACATGAATTTTCAAAATGTCAAACATGAAAGACCACAGTCATGTCTGACTTAGCATGTGACCTTTGATCAGTCATTTTCCTCTTGGCCCATAATTTCTGGGTTGTGTTTACTTACACATTAGAGTGCTGCATGGAATTAATATTGGTTAAATGACTTCAGTGCTGCAAGGAACTCTACACTTACTATAGTTGAGAGTCTGATCTCAGGAGATGGGGCTAGAAAAGAAAATAACTTATCTTTACCACTACAAAAGACAGTAAGAGTGAAAAATCCTAAGTACTTCAGCTATTTTTGCATGCCTCAGTCAGTCTTCAGGGTAAGATTCTGGAACAAAGACTTAACATTATTATTTAGTAAGTGATTTCAAAATGCTCAAGAAAGACAAAAAGAATACTATTAAAGAAAAAAGAGGTGGAGAAAAAATTACTTTCTAATGGGAAAAAGAAGTGTGGTCTTCCCACAGGAGTTCTCCTGACTCTGTGACAGTTTATTTTATGCGTATAGAATGGTTTTATTTTTGAACAGGATAACATGGAAGTTCTTGGGGAGGTACTGCTTCATGACCATTATATAAATATTTCAATGGTGCAGGTAACATCAGAGAATTCTGAATTTTGCTAACAGAAAACATAACTTTCTGCCATGCCAACTCATGCCAACTTTCAACTCATGCTAAGGTGGCAATCAAGAAGCTTAGATAAAATCTAAAACTTCATCAACTATATGAGCAACCACAAACAACCCAGCAAACACTTCTCTCAGAACTCTGTGAGAAGAAACAGAAAAAACCATGCACCACAGTGTACATCAGCCACTGCAGAAGCAATTACATTTGCCCTTCAGATCAGCACTAAGTCATGAATGATACACTGGAGTCCTCCCTTTCCTCAAAACTAACTTCTGCATGGAAGGAAAGAGTTGAGGATGCAGCAAAGCAGAAGTATGTGCACCTTGATATCGTCTCATATTCTAAGCAAGTATTGTTTTAAATCATTTTACCAACATAACAGATTATTTTTTATTACATCTGTTTTTCTGCCCTCAGGCTGAGGGTCCTGTAAGGCACTGGACAGAACCTTTTTGGACAGCATCAACTGTCCCCCTCAACACTGGGATGTTTACTTAGTGAGAATTAATTCAACTACAGTAAAATACAGCAAATAACTGAGACGCTCTGGTTTGATTTCACAACCATGAGCTGCAGTGAAACCCTGAAATAAATGATAATGCCAAAGGAAAAATTCTTCACTGTTGTCAAGTGTTCGGAAAGTGTTAACATGGTTCATTCATTTTCAGCTGCAATACCATGTTGAAAACATACTTTTGCTGGCCTGCAGTTGATTGATGTACATTACTCATATCAGGCTAATGGCACTTTATTTTCCAACAGTAGCAAGTAATGAGTGACCTTGAGTGCATATTGTTTTGCTGAGAGGTTTTGTTGCTCCGTGTACTCTGTGAGCACCCCCAAGGAAATGAGGGCCCCGTACTGGTGTTTTTCAGCAAACCTCATTTCTTTCATGGCTTTCTGTAAAAGAATTTGATACAGGGATAGAAGCTAACCTAAGTGAGTAAATGAAATATTGATCCACACTACTCTGGCCTTGCCTTCACCTTGTCCCAGGGCTGTGAGTTACTGACTTTCCCGTTTTGGCTGTAATAGGAATTATTACAACAGGCCTGTGCGAGTAATTACTTGGCATGGCAAAAAGGAGGGTCCATCATATATTTCTGTAGAGACGTTAGTTTCCATCAGGCCAGCAGTCTGCTTTTTTGGCCCTGTCTTTCCTACTCTTGATTCAATTCCTTTAACCATCATTAATCAAGTTCCTTGTCAGTAGAAGTTTATCAAAAGTATTAAGTGAGCAAGGTTGCGTGGCCTCCTTAAAAAAAAAAAAAAAAGAAAAAAAATAAGAAAAAAAGTCAAGAGAAAGAAGCACCAATGCAGGGCAGTAAATTTCAAAATATGGAACACTGGTTCCATGATATATATGAGTGTCTCTTCAACTGGAATGAGCAGTTTGTTTTAATGATAGATATTGTAGTTTGAGCCGTGATGGAATCCTTCTCGAGTTTATATGCCACAGACTATCATTTATGAGAGACCATGTGTTTCTAAATGGTGAAGGTCATGGCTGATGGCAAAAGTAAAAGCAGTGGTGATTCATTAAAAATAGTTAATAGGGCCTGCTGTTGACAAGGATAAATAGCAACACCCTCCATTTGCAACCTACAAGCAACTAGTTTAGGCAATGCTTCTCCTGTGTTTTCACCACCCCCAGCTGCCAGACAGTTGTGAACATACACGGAGACATCAGCAAGATTGCTTCCACCCTGCTAATAACAGATGCATGATGGGTTTCCAGTGTGAATGACTCCTCTGGATACAGATTTTCCAACCAGCAGCTTTGTCAGACTGACTAAACATCCAGCTCACAGTGATTTGTTAGCTAATAATCAAGTTTACGCTGTACACTGAATTCTTAGGGACCAAACACATTTGCTAACTACCCTGCTGGGATCCCATCCTTCAGTCTGAGCACCAGCTGATGTCCCAGGTGAGTCCCCGTGACATCAGTGGAAGCTTTGCTGCATAAAGGACACCTAAAATGGGACCCCACAGCCTTGGAATGACTAATACTAATATACTAATGATCTTTATTGTATCCTCAATCAGAAAAATGCAATCTCCTTAAGGTATTTTTGTGCTATTCAGAAAATGAACTCTCAAAATTCAGTTAGAAAGAAAATACTTTAACTGGTTGTTGTGATGCTGCTGTCCCTTTTTTGTTTCTACTTTATTTTTAAAAAGCAAACACACAACAATCATCATTAAAACAGAGATGTACTTCACTCAGTAAAGTTACAAATATAGTTTGCCAAACAGATTTGGGGCTGTGCTTTAAAAAGAGAGTTTGGTTAACGTTCTCTCAGGGACACAACTCCACAGTATCTGCCAATGATAGCCTATGGATTGTCTATGGTTTTGTCTGGCTGGTTGTTAAATGCAGAGGGAAACTAAATATATAGTCACTGACTTTAGAGAACAACTAATTTATAGTCATTATTTCCAGACTAAAATACTGAAGAGGTGGTTCACATTTAATTTCTGATCCTCCTTTGCCAACCTTTTCTGTCCCTCCTGGGACATTTCCCTACCTAACACATTAAAACACATTAAAGTGAGCCATTATAATTTATTTTAGGAGAAAATTTTGTTGCTCATTCAGCTCAAGTAATTTCCTCCTCAAGTGAGCTTTGTCTCAACTATTTAGAGAGTTCCACTTCTAAGCTGCTCTTGAAGCACCATCAAAATGAATACAATTAATGACTTCCCTAGGAGTTGATCATGTGCTGTTTGAGTAGACACTGGAAGGGTGCAAAAAACAGCAGCAAAGGAAAAAATAAAAAAGTATAAAGAAAGAAAAAAAATTAAACCTTCTGGTTAATTAAAAATAGTAACAAAGAGAGGAAATGAAAGTGAATCCATAAGACTTGGTTAATTCTGCCTTCTCCAGTCCTTTCTTCTTCACATGATACATATGCTTTGCAGCTGCCTAGATCAGAGCTGAAAACCTGTAATTACAGAAGCTCCCTGACTTACTTTCCTCTTCCCTTACTGTAGAAAAAGAAGGTTAATTTTTCCTTACTTGATTGCTGAATACAAATGCTTTTTTAAGCAAGCTAGGAAATGGGTCCATGTTGGGTAGCTGATAACCCTTTTTAAAATGTAGTTTTGTCTCAAATGTTTTTACCTTCTTTAGGCACTGATTAAATGCTACTTCCCTTGGCCAGTCATCTGCAGAAACAACACCAGCCTCTAAATTAGAGAGGCAGACAGTGAAAAGTATTTGATTACTAAGTAGAAAGGTAAATGAGATATCTGTTGTTATAATTTTAATGCTTATCTTCAGTACTTCTATAAAAGGATCAGTTACCCTAATACAGTCATCTTGAGAAAGACAGTCTGCAGTGGTTACAAATTGACTTTTTATGGAGAAAATAAGTCTGTTCCTAACCTATTGCACTGATATTATATTTTGTTAATATTTTATGAAATAAAAGTCCTCCCATTAAGGGTGGCAAATTGCTTTATAATTATAGCACTTCGCACACTAGAATGACTACTTCATTTTATGGAAAAAAGCTCCAAATACAATTTCATTATCATCCAGTGTCTTTTCAGCCTTCTAAGGGTTTCAGCAAAAAGCACTGTCATACACATCTCCAATATCTCCTTTTTCAAATATTAGTTCAATGTAAAGAAAATTATGACTCCTGTTCAGTGAAACAGTTGTGTACAGTGAATATTTGTACCTAAATCTAGAGGAGTCAAATGAACAAAGTGAACAACTATAAAATGTGGACCTTTTAACTTCTGCATTCAAAGGTTGATTTATATCAGTCTGAGCACCGAGTTAACTCAAGTGGTTTAGAAACAGATTTAGTTAAATCTGTGCAAGTCCCTGGTGCAGTCTATCTTAAATCAGTTTAAGAGAAACTTAAATCAATTCAGGTTGATGTGGTTTATAGATCTGAATTGGTTTCTAGACCAATTTAGTTAAAATAGGTATCCAAGTTGTAATCAGACAGTCAATCACTCTGATCTCAATCCGAATCAGCAAACTTGTGCAGTTCTCATGAGAGCAAAATTGCAGCACCAAGAATTTTTTTTTCATCTCATGTTTTCATTTTTTCATCTTTCATCTTTGAAGCTTTTGACAGAACCATTAAAGGCTTCTGTTGGAAAGCATCAGTGGCCTGGTATAGGTACAGTCTTGTCTCCTGCCTAGGCCTGCAAGCTCAAAGGTTATTTGATTTCCACTGGAGTGATTTGCTCCTCTGCTAGATCATCACTGCAGCACTACCAATCCTGCAACATCAAATCTATATTGCAAATGAAAACTCAACTGGTATGTGTAACTGGGAAGTGCTGTCAGTAAAATATTCTGATTCCAGAATCAGTAATTCTGAATTACCCCAATTTAATCAGCCATGATGCAGAAGCAGCTATCAATCATAACAAACTAACAAACAAGCTCCCCCTCCCTCAACTGTAAGAACTTCTTGGAATGATCTCTAGAGAAAATATCAACTCCATACAAACAAAGCAACAGGAAAGCAGAAAATCAGCCCAAACTCAACCACAAACAGAGATGCTTTGAACATCAATAAGCATGAAATTTAGTCTTTGGATACCGAAGATTTAAGCCAACTTAAATGTCAAAGTGGGAACAAAGCGATTGCCCTGACATAAGCCAAGACTATCCTGACAAGTCCAAGACTTAAGGACCAAAAAACTCCAATTCTTTAGTACTGTGAACCTTTCCATATAATATATAAACCCCTCTATATACTAGGTTTGGTTTGCTCTTGGTTTGTTGGTTTTTTTCCCCTCTATACACAGAGAGTAAATCTATTTTTTCTTTTTCTTTTTTTTTTTTTTTTTTTTTTTTGTCTTTTCCCCCTTTTTTTTTTTTTTTTTTTTTTTTTTTTTTTTTTTTTTTTTTTTTTTTTTGTCTTTTCCCCCTTTTTTTTTATTAGTGCCACAACATCTTGTCCTACAGTTTCTGGTTTTGCAGTTTTAATTGCTAACCAGCAAACTTCAGTGCTTGAGGAAGGTGCAGGATGCATCTTCTGCATCTGCAGGATAAATGTCATTTCCTCCTTATGTGAAGCATTGTCCCTGCACCACGTATCTTTAATAAAGTCTGGTATTTACTTGCCAAGAAGATACAAAAATAAGTTGCCTTTAACTCTTCCACTACAATTATGTTTTATGAATTTCAGCCCTTCACAGATAGTTCACTGCACAGAAATACTTGGTTAATTAAAAATAATAAATTCTCCCTGTGACACAACTTGTATGGTCAGACACAGAAGAAAACATGTCATTATTTCTGTTAGGAAAATTTGTCTAGCTAATGGATTTTAATTTAAATATACTTCTGTGTTAAAAACATGTTAAAACCAATGGAACTCTAAACTCTGGACTAAGAACATTAAAACTCAGGCACACCTTTCTATTCCCTTCTCTCTGTCTCTGTAGACAAAATGTAATTTGGGCTTTCTTTCAAAATAAGCAACCAATATATTGCTCAGTCAGGATTTCATGAGGTTATTTTTCTGTGATAATAATTCTATTATCATATTGTCACCCAAAGCCAGAAATAAAAAATACTCTGGGCTGAAATTATTAATGTTCTATTTTTTTTGCCTGACATAGTTTGGCATTATGCTGTTGGGGTCTGGTTTAGGGGACTTTAGTGAAGATGTCAGAAGGACAGCCAAGACACCAAGTTGGCAGATGAAGCTGAGGCAGCACACAGAGAGGTGTCTGAAACTTGCCTCTGTGAGTGCTTCAAGTGAGACATGAAGGTCTTGCTTATTTCAAATTGTTAGTTACTGTCAGGAACAGATTCCAGTGGGGTTTTTTTTCTTTTCTTTTTGTTTTTTTAATATATTTGCTAGAACCTCAGGATCCCTGCACTCTGAGAGTGGAAAGGATATTAGTAATGGAATATGTCCTTACCCATCTAGACTACTAGAATGCAAGCCAAAGATCAAGTATTATTTTGGTTTAAATACACCCCCACACAAGACACTTCCACATCTCATTCTTTGTTGCATTTACAGACTGGAACATGAATGGCTTCAGATTTCAATTATAGTGTGGAGGAAGAGAAGGGTTTGAGCCATCATGGTGATAGCTGAAAAGAGTAAGAGGGAGGAGAGATTTTTTCCAGTGTTGTTCCAGCCTGCAGCCCCCTTCTTACATGGTATCTGCCTCTGGGATGATATCACTTGAATGTAAACACAGACCTTTCCCTGATTCCAAAATTCTATTACATACTACAATTTTTACACATTAGGACCCTTAGATTATTTCTGCACTGGCTCTGTACCAATATAAGCACTGGAAAAAACTAAAAACATTTTTCAGGGAATGGTTAATTGTATAAGTGTTCTGAGATGTACAACAAATATTCACTGATTTGAATGACCCTCTCAGGCTCTTGTTAGCTAAAATGACTTTGTAAAAGTTTATGGAAAAAATGTAGGATGCATACACTCCAGCTAACAATTCCCCCCAGTATAGATCAACTGATGCCTGTCCCTTTCCTGATTTTTTTCTCTTTTTATTTTCATTCTAATGACGTAGCTTTTGCTGCTATAAACAAAAAGGGGGTACAAATGCATATTGAAATGCAGCATATTACATTTCCCAGCGCCTTCCAGTGGGACAACAAACTGTCAAAATAGCTAAAAACTGCTACAATTGAGAGTCCCCTGCACCCAGCAGAACAAAGAACAGGAGCAGCTCATCTTAAGTCAAATGCTTACCTTACCTTTATATTCTGTGCTGGTTCTATCCCACTACAAAAAACTTATGCATCACTTTACAGATTGTTTTGAGAAAATAGATAGATAGATAGATAGATAGATAGATAGATAGACAGACAGACACTGCCACAATCCAAAATAAATATTGGTACTTTCTGGTAATGAACAGTGCACCAGAGCCTACAGGCTTTTTCTCCCTCTTTGGTTTGCTGTTCTCATTAAAATATTTTAAATGAAAATGTCATTGATATGTCACATTATTTCACCCACATTCAACTCTCAGATGCTCATTACTCTTATTCTTCAGACAAATGTTGGTCTAAGAAAAAGAAGCCCTTTTCCCCTTAGGAGAAGAAGGATATAATAAAAAAAATAAACTAACTCATCAGCAAACCCCATTCAAATCAGAGTATTGTTTCAAGTGTTCTAGCATTAATTTTAAACTCTAAAATTGCAACGTTCACTTAATTCTAAGCACGATCTTAAATTTTCTTCAGTATACATTTGTATATGGAAAGCAACTTTTATTTAATACACTGAACAAGACCATGGAATTCTAAAATTAGAAATTAGAGAAAATCTGATTAGAGACAGATGCAGAAAAACATGGACTCACAGAACTAAAGTACATGAAATCAAAGGCCTGGAAATCTAATGCTGGTAGCCAGTGCTCTCAACCCGACTGTTAAATTAATGTTTTTCCAATCATCATTATTTCTAGATGAATCTCCACAGCAATTATTAATCCTTAGATAAATTATTAGCACACACCCACATGTATTCATTCTAATCAGGAGAGTCACACAATTGAGAATTGAAAGCACAAAAGGACAAATACCAGAAGCAGGTTGGATTTTTGGAACTCTAAGGCTTTGTCATCAGGCAGAGAAAACCCAACCAAGCCTTGAAATACATATGAAATTTGCTTCTGCCACCTGCAAGTAACTGTAAAACTGAAATGAAAAATGTTTGAGGTGTTTTAGGGTGGCCCACTCAGCAAGAGGATTTAATCATAGCAATGACTTGCAGGCTTTTTGTGTCATTTTTCAGACACTGAAAAGACTTCTGGCACCATCAGTAGAAACATTTATTAGAGAAAAAACTTCCACAATCAGAGACTTAAGTTTTATCAACTTAGTTCTAAATTACTCACATTCATGAGGGCAATTGACTTCCAAAAGCACAGTAAATGCAGCTGTATCTTTGAGCTCACCCATCATGACCACAAGTGTGGGTCCTGTCCCAACATGCACACTTCTGGGGAGACAGTCCTCTGTTTCATTTTGGTCAGGAACTCCTTTCTGACATGATCCTGTTGGGAAAGAAGGGACAAGAAAGTAATCTCTTTTCTGACAGTAATATTCACAGCAAGAAAAACATTCAAAGGCTGCCTTAAAATTGGCAGGTTATTTAAATTATTGCTCCTGTAAGTTTAGATAAAATCAGATACAGCTTTTGAAGTCTGTAAATTGAGCCCTTTATTTTCAGAGGCTTTTGGGTCACGGCATGACCCAAACCAAAATAAAGGTGTAGGTAATTATGAAACAGAAACTTCAAATCAGATTCCATCTTTCTGATCCACAAAGCCCATTTTTTCCCTAGTGCTTTCCTTTAAGCCAAGTAATTAGTGCTTTATGAGAGATCCTAATAGTAAAACTGAAGCTCCATCTGTGACTGTTTATACAAACTGCATTCCTCATCATGTATTACTAGTGGTGCAAAAGAGAAAGATGTCTATTGCATTTTCCTGTATTTTCTTGGAGTGATGCTTTTTTTTTTTTCTGATTTACAGAAGAAAGAAGTGTTGCCAAAAGAGTGATTTCAGAAATAGCTGTAAATTGCCACCAAAACTAAAGTTAAAAAAGCATTTTTTTCTCAATATATACTTAAATACTAATTTTCAGGCTCTCCCTTAAAATCTCCCTGAGACAGGTGAATAATATTTCTGTTATGAAGGAGGTAGAATGCCTACAGAAACAAATACACAGAGAAAGGAAACTTTCCTCTTCCCTCTCTAACAGTTTTCTGAACGTTGATTTTGAAACCCTGGGAATTTGTTTGGCATGCACACGAGCACGTCCACAAACATCTTGCTGCCAGTACTTGTAGCTTCAGAAGCAAACCAGTCACCTTCCCACCAATAAAGCTTCCATTAGCTACACTTCCTCCTACATAGGGGGGGTATTTTTACTTGGAGCCAGCTTTTTCAGGCACCAAGTAAAAATACCCCTCTATGTAGGAGGAAGTGCAGTTTGGTTTTAAATCCAGAGCATCTTTGTCACGGCTAAATAAACATATAGTTTCAAAAGAGTGTCTACCTAGCTATATTCTCTAAAGAGTTTTAAATGAGTAAACAGAAATTAGGTTTGAGCGTGTAAAAGGCTGCTGTAAGTACTTCTCCATGGCTCCATCTGCATTTTGGCTCCCACAGGGACTTTGCCCATCCCAGAACATTCCCTGTCCAGAACAAAGCTAACACACCACCACAGAGAAATTACACTGATTTTCACTGAAATCCGACTCGAAGTTCAAATAATTTTTAACGAAAGACATCTGAAAGAATCACAGTGTTCCCTTATGGCAGGCTGGAACCTGCACAGTGGCCCTGGAAAAGGTGAGCTAGCCCCCTCCATTTCCACAGAGCCTTAGGAAGTTGCTGTGTCCCCAGCACAGGCAAAAGGATCTGACTGAAAAACAGAGATGGGGCAGAGTCTCTGCAGGGAGGAAGATGAGCCATGTGCAGAATCACAGAAAAATGAGCTTGGAAGAAACCTCTAAGGCCATCGAGTCCAACCTATGTCCCAACCCCTCAGCTCAGTCTAGGCTACAGCACCAAGAGCCATGTCCAGCCTTTTCTCAAACACATCCAGAGATGGTGATTCCACCACCTCTCTGGGAAGAGCATTCCAATACTTCATTATTCTTTTGGTGAAAAACTTTTTCCTAACATCCAGCCTATACCTGGCCACAGCACCCAAGGTGTGGCCTCACAGTGCTGAGCCCAGGGGAAGAATGGCTCCCTGCTGCTGCTGGCCACACCATTCCTCGTGCAGGCCAGGATGCCTTCTTGGCCACCAGGGCACACTGCTGGCTCATATTCAGCCGGCTGCCAACCAGCACCCAGGTCCCTTTCTGCCCCAAACACCCAATGGGGCACACAAATGGTAATTTTGCAGCGTGGCTCTCCAGACTCCTCAGAAGGCTGCTCATACATCCTGCAGTGTAAAAGCTAATGCAATTCCAGGAGCTGTAGTACATGGCCAAGGTCAGGGATGTTTTCTCTGCACTCGCACTTTCTGAGCACTTAACAAAAGCTTGCCTTAAACAATAGGTTTGTTATGATAAAGATGGGACAGCCCACAGTCCTGAGGAGCAATGGCATTGTGTTTATTGTTTTAACCTTTGCAGGCAATGAGAGCAAAGACTGGAGAAATCCAAGGTAATGCACAATTAAGGGGCTAATTTGCATGATTATTTATCACTATTTCTCACACATATCAAGTGCTGCTTATAAATGGCCTGCTAATTACCTATTTGTAAATACAGATACAGGATTTGTGCAGAGCAGATACCCTGCCCAGTTTGACTGAAGGTCTAAAATCCTAAAGCACTAGGAAATAATGAAGTGTGGAAGCCAGAATGAAAGTATTTAAATAATTCAGAACTACAGTAGTGAAACCCCAAATTTTGCTTTATATATTCTGAAAAAATACACCAAATTCAGAGGTCTTCTATCAAAATGAAGTTCTAGGAAGAAAAACCTTGCAATTACAAATCTTCTATTCCCAAATAATACTATTTTATAGTAAATCTCTACAAATGTATTACTTATATTACTTTAATATTGATAATTACTATTAGTAACATATTTTAAAATGCTACTTGAGAAAAAGTGGAACATAATTAAACGTAATATTAACAAAACCAGCATGGGTTTGGGGTATCTGAATGTTAGCCTTCCTCATGAAATACATTTAAAAATAAATAAATAATACATACAGTACTTTGCCCACACTGTAATTTGTCAACTGTTGAGGAAATTGGCATGTCTTTTCTGCTGATTTATTGGTTAATCCCAACAATTCTCTGCAGAAAAGGCCAACAATGAATTACAATGCAAGGAAAAATTAAGCAGCACATTTAAAAAGTGTTTAACTGCACAGCCCTTAAAGCAAAATTCAAAGTTCTCATATAGCTAGTTAAAAATTTCGGGTACTACAGTAGACAATATTTTCTTTCTCTTTTACGTGTTAGATCCTCTATAGTAGCTTTGCTACTACTGACTTCAAATATGTTTGAAAAATATACACCCCTTGGGTTCCCAAAATATAAAACATGAAGGGGTGCTGGATCTATTATGTTGATTTTCCAGGTACTGGGACTCTGAGTATTTCTATGTATCAATTAAACAATTTTTAAAATTTAAACCAATGACTCTTCCTGCTTATTGTAATGGGATTTTTTTTTTTTTTAGCATGAAGCAAGGTTTGAAATAAAAATACCCCAACACAGGACTATGCACTTCTGGACTTACCTTATTTTGCCACAAAATAACCTGCACACCTTTAAATTATAATTCATTTAATGTAAGTTCCTTGGGAAGTGTAACAAAAGCCAGAGGTATAGAGTTCTTGAACTCTGAGGGGAATCAAGGGAGGCACCAGGGAAGGCAGCATGAACACAGCCTCCAGCTAGGGCTGAGCTGTCAGGTTGGATACTGGCTTCCACATTGTGTTCCAGCTGATATGTGCAAAATATTGGTAATCAGACTTTGTTTTCTCTTAGGCTTTTCCATGCAAGAAATGGAAAATAAGGAACACCTTCAGCTGAGGTAATGGAAGCCATGCAAATTAAACCCCACTTGCTGTTTCAGGACAGAATTAAAAGCCTAACTATAGTTAATGGGAATCTTGAAAAAGTACAGCAGGTTTGGAGCTGGCACTTTCAGAGGGCAAACCTACACTGCACGATGCAGAATTGTGCAGAAAAATACCAGAGGCAGCTAACAGCTCATACCTGGTTTATACCCTCAGCTTACACCCTCTTTTTGGGTAAGACTTTTGAAGAGAACATTTGGCTTCACTTAAGTCTTCTGTCTCCTGGTGCTTCTTTTTGAGAGCTGTGCCAGATTCTCAATAAATAGTTTTCAACCTGAATTTATTCAATGCAAAATTATGCCTATGTGTACTTCCACCAGATCTGCATTACTTTAATTATTGTTTTAGGGGTACACAATGAACATGATTGTTTATGGGTTGCATCCCCTAATTTTGGCCCTAAATGATCTCTGTTGTAACTCTGTCCAACGCTCTGTAATCAGGTACTTGATTTCACATTTCACTGGAATTTCTTTAAACTAAGATCCTTTTCAATTCCATGAACTCAATTCCCTAAACTCTTCAGAGCAGTTCATTTCATTGATCCATCCTTAACTGATACATTTCTAAATTCCTCCCTTCTGACATTACTTTGATGTTCATGCACCTTCTTCCATGCAATTTAAACTGAATCACTTGTGATCACTTCTCCCAAAGTTATCACCTCCACATTCCCCCTAAGTCACTACATTTAAATCTGAAGTATCATCATGTGGCTGGCTCCACACAGCACATGCAAAAACAGATTTTGCCACCTTGAGAATAAACACAAAACACTTCCCAAGACAGAATTCGCTGCCTCTGTGTATTTTCAGGCACAAAGCATCACCTTTATTCTGCTACTAAAAGTAAGCAAGCAAATCTTGTCTTTGCCATGGCCACCCACTCCTGGAGGAGTGAACTCATCAGAATTTGGTGAAGAGCAGCAGCCTGCTCAGCAGAGAAAGGTGAGCTCCAGGTGACCCTGCCTGGTGGCACTGCCTTGTCACCCCCTTCTGCACTCCCACACTTTGCTCAGCAGGGCTAAAAAAGAACAGGGAGCAGTGAGGAGGCACCACAGACCCAGTTCCTGGATTACAGAGTGCTGCCATAAAGCCTGGACAAAAACCATCCCTGCAAAATCCCAGCAAAAGTGACCAGTGTGTGGCAGAGAGTAGTGCTATACAAAACATGCTGGGGCTTTCAGGAGAACACCAGTTCCACTGATTAACCTGCACTTTATTTATATTTAACATTTAGCCAGATGATTATTTTAATTGGATAATAATGCTATACTGTGTATTCATTTCAGAGAACAGACATGCTTAGTTTAAAAATAACAAAATATCAACAAAAGTCACACCGAATTCACACCACAAATTCTGCAGGGTCCACAAATTGGCTTTCTTATTCTAGTTATCATTTCAGTAAATTTCTAAGTATTTGCCTTGCAACAAGTCAGCAGGCTATAACTAAACCAGAGAACCTGGGAAAAAACAAATTTCTAAAAATAACACGACATTATTTAAAGCAAATATTCTAAAATAATAAATAGCTGTTCAGTTAGCTCTAAAAATTGATACCACTTTTCACCCTCACACGACAGGCTAATGTGTCTAGAAATATCACAGCAATCAGTATACAAGACAGAAACTCTAAAAAGAAAAGAGCTATTCTTAAAAAAAAAAAAAGAGGAAATCTGGGGTTTACGTTAGGTTTTTTGGTTTGGTTTTTAGAGGTTGGGTTTCTTTCTCATATTTTTTTTTTTTCCTTCACAAACTCAGGTACCAGTTTTGGGTCCCACCTAGCCCAGAATGCTGGACACAAACCAGTAATACCCATGACTTTTCAAGAAAGGAGAAAAACTCTTGCAATTCTAAAAGCAAACACCCATACAATTAAAAATTTTTATATTTTGAATTTTCAATACGCTCACAATCTGCAAAATTTGGCAAAACATCACTTGAATCCCAAATTTTTGCCTGTTGCTGAAAAGGACTGTCATGCAGACAATGCTCTTGGAAAACAAACATGCAAGGACACACATACAAAATTGAAATCATTATTAAAGTAATTTACCAGAAGGTTTAATTTGGGCCATCCAAGAATTCATGGACAAAACTAATAGGAAATTTTTAAGAAACCCATCAAAATAGTCTTAGAGAGGGAAAAAAACTTTTTTTGAATATTCTTACTTGTCAGTTATAAGCAGCATTTTCCATTGACAGATTCAATATATTTCTCTGCTTAGGGAAATCTGAGCCTTCAATTCTCACTCCACAAGCCAAACTCACACCCAGCCTCTGCCTGTGTGCTCTCAGTTTCTGCTGTTGATACTCCTTCACTTAGAACAAAATATATCAATATTTAGTAAGACAAAACCAAACCAAAATAGACCCTCCATCATCAGAAAGAAAAGGAGTCTATTGCCTAGTCTTACAGTCAATTTTCTGAGAGACCCAAGTTCAAATTTATATGGGAAAAGTTTTGAAGCAGCAGTCTCCTTTTTGTGCTTGTATGATTTGTTCACATTTCCCTTTTCATTGAGATGAGACAATAATAGTTAAGATTTGCTCCAAAGGAAAGTAAGATTTTCACTAGCAATTTTTTTCCCCTTGACAGCTGACCTGAAGACTATGATAAAAAAGTTATTTTAATTGTGATTGCACTCAGGAACCAACAGGATTACCAAGAAGAAGAGGTACAAGTATGAGGTCCTGCTGCTGGCTGATACTCCAGAAACTAGAAGGGAGCTGTTATACCCCACCAAGAAATCACAGCAGAGCACACAGCATCTGCCAGGGTGTCACTGAGAAAGGCTATTATTTGGGCCAGTTATTACTGAGGAGCCTATTGACAGTTAATCAGCAGGCATTCCCCACACTGCCTCTGGAGTGAGGAAACCCAGAGACACCTCCCTGAGAGAAAGCAGTGACAGAGCAGATGGGGAATAGTGCACACAGCGAGAGCTGTGGCACAAAAACCTCCCCAGGGCATCAATCTCTGAGGGTGAGCTGAAGAGATGCACCTGAGAACTGGATGAGGGGACAAAAGAGCACTCTCCAAGAGGTATTTGGCTGCACTGGCATCACCTCGTAGCAAAAACTACCACTCAGCCATGGAAAAAACCCTAAAAACAGGACTGTGACACCAGAGTGGACACTGCAGAGCTTTTGTGTGTGTAACACAATGATCTCACTTCACTTGAAATGTGCATTTCACACCCAGTAGCTCTGTCTTGTAGCACACAGACTCTCAGCTTTTCAGCAGTGGTGTCATTTATGAGCACTACATGCACCACGTTATTTGACAGAAATCCTGTATTTGTGTGATGTTATTAGTTCAGATAACTGCAGAGGTATTAGATTTCCCCTCTAAGAACAAAACAATCTCATCTCACTTCCACATTGTCTGAACTCCTTAGCTGCTGTTTATTTCTTACATTGGGAATTCTTTCATCTTTCCAAACTTGACATCAGCAACCACTGCTCATTGCTCGCTGCTGGGAGCTAAATGAGGACAGTCCAGCAGCATTGTTCAAATACTGGGAGCCTCCCCAGAGTGGCCAAGGCATCAAGGGTTGCAACAAAGGTGTTTTGTAATCACATGTAAGGCACAGTTGAAGAATAATCCCACAGAATGTATGAAGAGACCAAATTCATTCTGATTTTAATGCTTATTGATTTTACTATACCGCTCTTCCATGTTGTCTAGTAGCACTTTATAAATGTTTTATGTAAAATAAATAATTCAAGAAAGACACTGCTTTCTTCTGTAAAGTTTATGACATCATGAGAGCTATTTTTTGGGACTATGCTGACTGCAGTGATAAAAGAAAAAGAAAACTGGGATCTAGACACTTCAAACACGATCATTTTCTAAATCACAGCTGCTTTTTCTGTTGCAGAAACAGAACTGATGTTCAGAACTGCATTAGCTATTTACTATATATTTTATATCTCTCTCTATATATACAGACATATTTAATAGAACTTTCTGTCAATTCTTGTGGACCACACTATAAGATTGAAAATTTACCTATACAATATCTTTAACAGTGGTGTCTCAGTGTCAAAGTGTTTTATGCCAGCACATTAACATTTACACTCATCACTGAAAGGGAATTAATAGATTATAAACCATGGTTAAATGTCTGTATTTCTTACAGTTGTAAACCTAGCTCTTAATCCTTCCATTTAGAATGATTCCTGACTTTACAGAATCATTGCAGCACACTGAAAATCACATAGAATGAATAAATCCTGCCTGAGGCACACACACACAGATAATGTCGTGCAAATCTTGCTACAGGTCATCATAAAGTCAGAATGCTCCTCACCTCCCAGGAGTCTGTCCTGGAGGGCAGAGAGAAACAGGGAAAAAGACCAAGAGCTGGAAGCATTCTGCTTTGTTAATTTTGTCCAGAAGGATTTTCTTTTGCATTTTTACAGCGGGCTTGAAATCTGTTCAAGACTCAGTAGAAACCCAAGGATAACTCCACTTTCTTGAAATTTAATAAGCCTATGGGCAAAACTCATCCTCACCTTCAAGAAATGCATTTTATTGCAGAAGATTGCTGGGCTACAAATAAGCTCAAACCTCACAAAGAGCAAGTAAATAAAATGAGAGTTTCTGTTCACTTTTCAGTGAAAATACTGAGCCATTAAATGTCAAATGCCATTCACCATCTTTTCACTACCTCACTCACTATAGCCTACTACTTGCAAGTTTCTTGGCTCTAATTGTGACAGCACTGTTTTAGAAATGTTAAAAATGCTAAAAGTGCTAGGTGAATGAATAAAACAAGTAAAAAAGAGCATTGTTTCAGAGCATAATAAAAGCCATTAGCATTTTTTTCACCATTATTGCTTAACAATCCGACAATTTGGTCTTATACATCCATACATTATATTCTTGTCATATTTTTAAAAAGTGACACAGTCTGAGGGCAGCTAAAAACCAAATCCTGTCAAAGACTGAAGCAGGGTTAACAGCTGGAAAGCATAATTGATCTTTACTGCTGCTGATAGAGTCGCACACATCAGTGCTGAAACAGACATTTCCAAACCACAGTGCAGTTGGATAAGAATCTTCTCATCTGAGCTACAAGCACAGAGATTACAGCTGGCAGCAGTAGGAGAGAGATCCTTCTGTCAGAGAGCAAAGTGACTTTCTGAAGGAATGGGAACCCTATGCTAATGCCTGCAGAGATTATAGGGCCAGTAGGAATAGTTATGATCATTGTTTAATCTCCTGAATATAATAAGCCTTTCTCTCTCCTAACTTGCTCTTATCCATTCAGAACTTGAACACAATTATCCAATGTGCAATGGTAGATGATGGGCAAATGGTACCAACCCAGAATGATGAAGCAGCACAAATCCAGTTCCATTCTGCACTGAGCATACAAAATATACCTCTAGTGTTACATCAATGTTGCTGTTATTGCTTCGTAGAATTCGAATGAGAATTCAAAAACCCTCACCACACATTATTTATCAGCCTTAATTCATGGTCTCCTGGGTGGAGGCTTTACTGCAGATTCATATTTGGGGTGTCTGATCTGCCTCTGGAAAAGATGCATGCTTTTTTTTTTTTCACATTACCAGTATTTATCACTGCCAGTTATTCCAAGCTGTCATTAACACTTAGAAATCACATAATTGAAAACTAGAAATGTATATAAACCTTAGGAAGTTGCCAGTGTGAAATGTTTCATCTTCACTGACTGCAAATGTGCATGGCCCATGAGAAGGAGAAATTAAAATGTTGGCATGCAAATGCAAAAGAGACTTGTAGGGCACAATTTCTGCCTGACTCATTTGAGGGAAAGTCAGTGCCCTGCACATGGCCAGCAACCTAACCACGTTCTCCTGCCTTCTACAATCAGTCTTGGGCAGTGATCAAGATGTTCAAAAAACAAAACATCAATACCATCACCATGACACCAGGACACGTGGCTGCTTCTTATTTCCATGGCTCAGCACAGTGTCTGCAGCAACAGCACAGCATTCCATGCAGCTGCTAAAGTGTTTAATCTAAAACAAAATTGCAATTTTAAAAAATAATTTTGCCAAGTCTAAGATGACCAGCTACCTCAAAAACTGAGCCCTAATATTATTTGCTTCCTCAGCACTGATTGTCCTAAAGTTCCCAAGGGCCACAAAGGCAGTGCAGGTAGCCAAAAGAATGAATAAAAGCAGGGGCTTTGCTTGTTGAATGTGAACTCCCAGCAGAAATGTTTTGTGTAAGAATCAATAAAACTTGTTTAACAAGTACAAGGTATTTTGCTCAAACCCTACTGAAAACTTTGTTTTTAAAGGCAAGAAGAACATATATGCATTTTTATTCCTGTCAATAGCAGAGTTAAGTCCTACAGGAAGAAGGTGTTTGCTGCTAGTAATAGTACACAGCCAACAAAAGGCATTTACTGGAAGAAAGACACTTTGTGGCAGTCAGAGAGGTGAACCTCTGATGGGTTTCTCAGCTAAACAAATAAGATACCAAGAAAGTTAAAAAGGTCTTGTGGTTAAGTTTTGAATTGTCAGGCAGTGTCCACGCTTTTCACACCCACACACACACCACATAGGTTAGAACAGATGTGCTCTAAGGTGGTTCTCCATTGGTACAGCACCTGCCACGAGGAGCAGCCCAGAACTGGGCCCTCTGTCTTGTAAACTGTGTGACATAATGACATGTTCAGGTTCATTTCACAACTCAAATGGCAACATTTCTGCAAAACTTGCATTCAGACACAAAATGTTCAGTGAACTCCCAGCTCCCATCTTCTTTCTCTGATAGTGAAGCAGTTTTGATGTGCCCTTGTGCTAACAAAGGGTTAAAACCTTTTCTTATGTTCCTAGTGGGTTGTAAAAGAAACTGCTGAAGCTGATCAATGACCACTGTTAAGACCTGGAAACCAATTATAAACCTGAAATTTGTGATGAACAAAGCTCCGAAACACTAGGATGAAAACTACTGAATTAGTCTAGTTCATTAAAATCATTAATAGTCATGAAATGAAAACCACCAGAGTCCAAAAAGGCTTAATGCCCTATCCATATTAATTAGATGGGAGCAAATCTGAAGTGAAAAGCAGCACATGCTTTGTAGAATTAGCAATTGCTCTCTACAGACTACACAGATCTCTATTAAAATTCAGTTTAATTAAAATTGATCACGTTAAGAAACTGATGTGGTTAATTAACTGAATTCCTGAACTTCTTTTCATACATTTCACAAATGCATTGTACACTGTTTTCCTGGGTGACAGCTTATGTTGCAGTGAAAATCTTGATTTCACAGGTTAATGCCACATGTTCCATGAGGCCTAAAGTTCCCGTGTCCCTCCAGGAAACCCTGACAGCACAGGGATAACAACAGCCCTTAGAAACTTCCAAAACCCACCACCAGAAAGCCTGGCTGGAGTTTTAAACAGTTTCTCCTTTAGCTAAGTGTGGAACTCTGGGCACGTATGAGGAAACATCCCAAGAGCTGTGGTCTCTCAGGGCCTCCCATTATAACCACACAAAATGTACAAAAAGCACCCACAGACCCATACAGAG
This sequence comes from Tychaedon coryphoeus, assembly GCA_013398595.1. Lineage (NCBI taxonomy): Eukaryota > Metazoa > Chordata > Aves > Passeriformes > Muscicapidae > Tychaedon > Tychaedon coryphoeus. The sequence continues at coordinate 919,083 of WBND01000232.1, read as the reverse complement.
ATGCAGGCACCAGCACAGGCTGATATAAACAGCCAAAGGCTCTGCTCTGTGCTGTTCAGGAACACAAACACGCAGGCTGCAAGAATTTCAGCTTTTAAAGCACATTGTCTCCGTGTGTCTGACCAGCATCCATGGAAAAACAGGGCTTGGCTGAGGGCTCAAGCTGAGAGATGCCCAGGACACAGAGCTGGCTCCAGCTGCAGTGGCTGTGCTCTGCATGGAGCTCCCAGGGCAGCCCAGCACCTCCAAGAGTCCTGCAGGACCATTCCCTAAACAATTAACAGCAGACTTGGCAGTGCTGGGTTAATCGTTAGACTCAATGACTTTAAGGGTCTTTTTCAACCCAAATGATTCTATGATACACCACTAGTGCCCTACCAGCCTAAGGAGAAAGACTGAATTACCATCTCCTGAGGGCTCATTTTTGTCCTGCTGTTTCAAACAAAAGGGCATTGTGAATTGTGCCATTCTGATTTTGGTAGCAAGACTTCAGAATTTTCCATGTCCTGTTCGTGGGCATGGTTCAGTCTATGGAAGAAGCTCGGTTTTGAAGAACTGCTGCAAACCATTGTCATCCTTTCACAGCATCACTTCTTACAAATATCAGCAATTGGGCCAGTGCCTGCCCCTTACCTCATGCTGTAAAAGAGGACATCACTGCAGCTGCTGTTTGAAAGGACATGGATGGATGAGCATCTCTCTGATACAGCACAGAGCACCGTGCTACAAAACCAAGATTAACATCTGAACTGCCAGCCAAGTGGCTTCCCAACCTTCCAGGGAGCAGAGTGACACATGGATTCTCAAAGACTGATAAGCAACAGACAGCTCAGGGGACACCTCAGAGATAAAACCCAAAATTTTAGAAGAAAGAAGAGTATGGCCAGACAGCTACTAAAGGGGTGTGGAACTAAGGTCTGAAAATGGCACAAAGTCTAAGTGGAGGCCAAAATAATTACCCAGGAATTAAATTACAATAAATACATTACAAAGATGGGAGTTTTACATATAAATTTTACATGCCTTTGATTTAAATGCAAATCTATATGAATAATGGCACTGAATTTGGTATAACCACATCTCATTCTTCATTACTTCTGACCGCAATGTAAATGCTAAAGTGGTATTTTCTTCTCTGAATTCATTTTGCTAAAATAAAGTGCATCTGACTAGGATATAAGATACACGACTGACTCTTAATTCCCTCGTGGCCAAACCCTTGTTAATGTCTTGGCCTGTTTCAGTAAAATGATCATGGTTCAAGTAATGTAAAACACATGCATTCAATCATTTTCCTTTTCCCTAAAGGCAAATACTTTCTTATCATGGTAAAACAGGAGTCGTGTGCTGATGCACTGGAGAGCCAAAGTTCTTTTAAGGCTCATCAGGAAATTGAACACTTACTGCAACCTATCGTTCAGAGCTGCAGAATGAAACAAAAGCACAATGCAAACAAACACAGGAGGTTCAGCCAGCATTATCTAGTATTGCACAAGCCTAAGCAGCTGCCTTAGAAAATGAGAATACATAAGCAAAGACCCAAAATCAAATAGAAAAAATTAACTTCAGCAAAAAAAAAAAAATCTATTCTTATTTAAATCAGGATTTTATAGTTAATAGTTAAAATACTACCAATTGAAAGGGGATGCTCATGATATGCTTGCCTTGGAAAAGGGGTTGTTTCTCCCAAGTAACCACAAAGACAGCAAGGCCTTAACAGCAGGTGTGCACTCTCTACTTGTGCAGCATAACAGAAACCACATGATAATTAAAGCAGGTTCTTCATTGGTTAAAAAAAAATAAATCTTAGAACAAGACATTCTAAGTTGTCCACTCAGGTTTCTTATGGACTCATATACTGGATTTTCTGTTTTTCAGAGCAGCTTGAAAATTTCCTGGGCTACTATGTTGAACCACATCTCTTCTGTGAGCAACAGCAGAATAAATGGGAATTGTCCCTTTCAGAGCAAAAGCCAGGCAAGCTGCCTGGAGTCATGAAAGGAAACCAGAAACACATGAGGATTAAGTCCCTCCTTTCAGTAGGGGGTCAGACCCCAAACCCTGAATGACTCCTTGGGTGCTCACTGCCAGATGTTCAGTGTTCTCTGAGCCACTCTGGCCCAAATCTCTGCAACACTCTGCTCCCTGAGCCTGCAGCTCCACAAGTTCTCAGAATGCCTCAGGCACACACAAGTAACACACTCTGCTTTCCACAAGGGCAACGAGGAAGCCCTTCCCCATCTACCCATGCATCCATCCTTTCCCATCACATCTTTCCTAGGAAAGCTGATCTCCAAAACATGATCCAGGTGCATAAAGGGTCAACTCTCCCCTACTCTCCTACCAACTTCCTTTTCTTGCTGCTAACAAGGCTTAAACACAAGCATTAAATCCATTTCAGCAGTGGATAACACAAACTGCCATTGGTCTAGAATGAAAGGTGTCATTAAGTAATAACAGGGAGCAACCTTTTTTAGTAATTAAAATAGGATTCAAAATCAGGTCATACTTTCCAGCGGCTGAAGCCCCATAAATGAAGATTTGCAGTTTATTCAGCCCTTTTTAGCACTTCCTTAGCCCACAGGTCCTTTTCTGGCAGAACAATCATCACAGCACATGAGGAACAGGACTCCTGAAACAATTCCATGCCATGAACAGGCATGTCATTTTGAGCAAGTCATAAGTACTTATGAAGGAAATTACACCCCAAAAAACTGAATGACCCTTAGCACAAAGCACAAATCTTCATCTGTTTTATAAGCACACAAAGCTATTACAAATCTATTTAGTGCCTTTCTCCCACTTATATGTAAAACTAACAAAGAAGAACACAGAAAATCCTTAATTTGCCACTGTGTATCATCATATGCAGCAGCCCAGTTTAAACCAACTAGAAAGGCAAAAAACCCAAACTATAATCCACATCAATTTCTTTCACAAAGTCAAAAATTTCAGAAGGAAAGATATTTACCAAAAGACTAGATTAAAATCAGGAACAGAAAAGTATTATACTCCTTTATATTGTCAACATCAGTTAATTATTTTATATGACTTTTGCATTTCTCACACACAAAGTATGTAAATTCAATAATTCCTCCTCTGGGCTTCCAAATACATCTTGGGCCTATTACCTGCAGGAGTGGGTACAGAATGCAGACTTTGTCTGGGCTCAGGGTAGAAGATGATGTAAATCATTTAAATGAACAGTGGAAAATGGAGGCACTGCCAGCAAATGTTACTGCTGGACTTCATTTCCAAAGTCTGCCTGAGTGTATTAAAGGGAAAATGCAGAGAAATTCTCACAGCTGACTGGAAAAAACCCAGGAAATATCAATTCTCTGTAAATCAGTACCAAAGCTACACTAGGGTAGTTTAGCCAGTGTCTTGTCAACTTGTTAGCATGAAATCAGTGAAAGCATAGAACTTGTGTGTCTCATGCCTTCCTATGCACAGATTTAAAGACTGCACAGAATATTAGAGATTTTTAAATTATTTCCTGATGAATTACTAAGTAGGCAAGGTTAAGTAACAGCTGCAGTCAAAATGTGGAGCTGATAGGTACTTTTCCCTAGATTCTATTTATTCATTTTATTTCCATAATGATTATATAATTTACATAATTATTATAATTCACATAATGAGTATTTGTATTCATGGGTATCTGAAAGAAATGCTGTGTTCATACACTGAACATTTACTACTTTCTGAAAGTTCAGGCTCATGAGGATATTTCAAGAGAATGTTTATCTTGACTGACTTCTTCAACCTCTGTGAAATTCTCATCACTTTCTGACAGACTTGTTGTCATCTGTCTTTTGTCATCTTCCTTAGTGTGACCCTTTATCCTACAAAAATCATCAAAATTTAAAACACTTAAAGTGGAAAGAACCAAACTAAAATTTCAGGAAAAGAAATTAATTGCATTTTATACATGAAAGCCTCCCACACTATACAATTGCATTTGAATGAAAAACTTCTGTTCTTCTTGCAATTTGGGAAGGTAATGTTTTCTGAGGATGTATGAGGTACACAGATTCTTCGTGGAAATTCTGTACCTTGTCATAAGTGGAGTTGTCTTACTTAGCTAAACACATTAAAGTTTGTTACCAGTAAAAATATATTCATTATTCCTACAGTCAGATTAAAACCTTCATCTTGCTGCTGAACTGAAAGGAAAATGCTACAAAAATTACAAGTTAAAGAACCTAGAAGGATATGGAGCATGCTGGACAGGAGGAGGATGACACACATGAGGAGCCCACCCACCCCAGTAAGTTCAGTTACAGTCTATCATATCACACCAGAGACCCTGTTTCAATCATCTATTCTTCTGCTGTGCATGAAGCCAGCAGCTTTGAAGCAAACTCTTGCACTAATTTTGCATGAAAACACCATCTGGCCCCTAACAACTATCTGGGCTATGGATCTATTAGAGCCTAGATATGGCCAACGTGATACTGAAAGGTCAAAGAAGGTCTAATTATATGCCTTAGTACTTAGAGGCCGTGGCCACTGGAGCATGAACATAATCACTCAGGCCAAACAAGACTCATTTATAATTTTAATTATCAGTGAATCAGACATCTCCTGAAGAGTTGTCCATGTAAAAGAATTATATGACTGTCGCTCAAAATAGCTGTCTTGTTTGTCTCTAAAATAATCCCTTGAGACACCACCAATAATTCCCTGCTGATGCACTTAAAATTCATCAATCTTCTCAATCACTGCATGTTAACATATTTGGAGTATTGTTTAACTGCACACAAAAAATCCACCTTGTGTTCCAACAGTACGATCTGTTACAATGGAGTTACCAAAACTCCAGAATTCCAAACCTGAGATATACCAAACTAGGGGTGACCATACAATTCCATTCACTCTCTTGTGTGGGATGATGCAACATGTACAGACAGCAATGACATTTAACAAGGCTTTTGCCTCATTCACTCATATAATGGAGTCCTTTGGGGGGTGGGAAAGGAGCTGTAGCTAAAGCTACACTCACTCTGGGAAAAAAAAAAAAAGTTTTGTTTGCAAAAGCCCAAGATGATACAACATGAAGGTCATGATAGTAGATAAGCTGATCTGGAAAGTATTCAACCTCTTCACCCACCATGGGTGCTATGTGACATTATATAAAGCACTTGAATCACTTTTTTGCTCTCAGATAGCATCATAAGATATACTGAGTTAGAAGGGACCCATCAGGATCATCAAGGCAAACTCCTGGCCCTGCACAGGACAGCCCAAGAACCCCACTCTGTGCCTGAGAGTGTTGTCCAAACGCTTCTGGAACTCACACAGGCTTGGTGCTGTGACCACTCACCTGAGCAGCCTGTCCCATGCCCAGTCTCACTCTGGGTGAGGAAGCCAAACCTCCCAACTCAGCTTCGAGCCATTTGTTCATTTGACCTGTCACAGGTCATGAGAGTGAAGGTATCAGCAAGAGATCAGCACCTGTCCCTCCTCTTCCCCCTCTGAGGATGCTGAAGATCACACTGAGGTCTGACCTCAGTCTCCTCTCCTCCAGGCTGAACAGACCCAGTGCCCTCAGCTGCTCCTTCCACAGCTTCCTACACAGAGCCTGCTTCCAGAACAGCCCTTCAGTAGGAGTACATGCTGAGCACCACAGTTTATGCCTCAGGGAAAAATCTCTTGCACACAGAGTTTACTTGCCCAAGTTTAATACCATGATGTATGCTGCTGTTACCATCCATTTTACCCATTCACAGCTGGATGCAGATTTCTCCCATGCTTTTACATGGCTGGGGAGAAAAGGAACAGATAGTTGTATAGTCAAAGCAGCTGGAGTAAAACATAGAGCCAGAATCAAAGACGCTTATCAAATAGAAAAAGGTAATAAATTGGATCATTTGCTTCCATATTTCCTTTCAATCATTAATCAAATCCATTTCCATTTCTAATTTTACAATTTTTCTTTTCTTTTGACCTTTAATAAAATGTTTCAATTGATCAGGGTAATAAAAATGTGAATTATATGAGCTGGCACAGACAAAGAAAGACCATTGAGTAATCTGTGTTCCAGATGTAACAAGGAAAATGCCTCTGATGAAGTATGGGCTAAAAGGTAACTGTAAAAAAATCCAAGTATTATATTTTAATCTTAAGAATTCAATAAAACACAAACTTTTTAAAAAAATTCCAAACTTGAACAACCAAAACAAGGGGTTTGTGGGACTGCAGCTGTCCTTGAGCTGACATACAGAATCTATTTGCTCATTAATACAAGTATTTTTTAGCACAAATAAGAATCTATTTTCCTTTGCTCTTGAAGTTTATTTCAATTATATCCCAAACACTATATTGCTTAAATTGTTTCATAGCAAAAGCAGTTAAAAGTTGTTTTTTTTTTTATTTTCTAAACACCAGTGCAGTACTGTCAGCAAGAATGCAATCAAAGTAAAAAGCCTGCTGAGCCTGCCAACCAGTAATATTATTTGTTTCAATAGCTTTCCTTTGAATAGAAGTATTGATTTTCTACATCAGAACTCTTCTACAAAGAGCATTAAAAGAGAAATTAGACTTCCTATTTTGTCTCCATCTTATTAAGGAACACTGCTGAAGACTAGCAATAAAGTCACCAGGGATTTAAAACTTTGAGCTAAATAGATCAGCCATTTAGGAATTCTAGGAAATTTTTCTTCTTTTCTAAGAATTCCTGCTATAGGGCAATGCCAATCCTGCCAGAATGGATAAGTTGGTGGGTTTTTTTTTTTCCCTTGGATAGAGGCAATTAGCTAAATTGCATTATTCCTAGTGGTTCAATAGGTTTTATTACTCCTTCAGCAACATCTCCAGCCTGCCATCCCCACCTGCATCACAACAGCCTAGGAGAACTTTCAGGCCTCAGGTAGCAACACCCCTTAGCAATGCTCTTTCAAGTAACAGCAGTGGTTTTTTACTTCCTCAACTTAATATCTACTCTTTAAAAAAGGCCAATGAACTAGAGAGGTGAGTCTTACTACTGAGTCAAATTTAGTGGTACATTGAAGAACAAAGACTGGCTTCACTTTTAAATTTTTACTTAAGAAGCATCAACATTTATTAACATATTCATTATCATCAGCTGAGGATCAGTTTTCAATGGTTACATTTCCATCATACTACAATAAATTTGGTGCAGTTACTTTCACATCAGCATATTTAAATTGGAGTTACCAGAGCTACAAAGCAAAGATTTCCTCCACTATCATTAAAGTATTGCTGCCAACAATACTTTGTTTGGTTGAACAAGGGTGACCCTGGAGTATCCCCAGTGACAATTACTGCAACAGGATCACTAAAGAGACATGAGCAACACATTGCCTTTGCACTCTGGCTACACACCTGGGATTAGGCATGTCCAATAAAAGACACAGGGCTCTATAAGGAAAAGGCAATGGCATTTAACTTCTAGGCTTCTGATCCCAAGGAGGGAACTCAGAGTTCAGAGCCTGATGTCTGCAATGCATGGAGGAACTTGACATTTCACAGGGGGATTCAAAACAAGTAGTGCACTTGAAGTCCAGAGAAAAATCTGAGCACACAGAGCATCTTAACTGCTGGGATGAAAACATTTACTCAGAGATGCAGGCAAGTTCTAGCACACAGAGTGCTGGAGCTCCTTCTTCAGCCAGGCTGATGTGGTCTGACACAGGGTTTCCTAAGTATGACTGATATGGGGGTGTTACACTGTTCACCTGCACACACTAGCACAGCCCTCATGCCTTTGCTTAGGGTGTAAGAGGTCACATCCAATGCCATCCTTACCTAACAAGGTTCAAGTCCAGGTTTTCCAGCTCCAAGGAAAGCCTTTCCCCCAGGCTATGTATCAAATGACACAGCAGCTCCTGTGACTCTTCCTGCTAGCCCTGTCCTGTTATGCAGAAAGAAATTCTGACCTGAGGGGGGAAAAAACAACAAAACAACCCAAACACAAGAAAGAATCACAGCTGGTTTTAACAACTTCTTAAGAATACTTTGCCTCCAGGTTCCCAGACGTTGATCTCGGCTCCTGAGCCTATTCTGGGATAGTTCCTACCCTACTGGCAGTTCTCTGTATATGCACAGGTGTCCCAAACCCAGAGAACCGAGGCTCCTTTCTAACACTGCATGACCTGCACCACCTCAATCATTCAGCTGTTCCACCAGCCATGCCATAACATCACTCACACCTTGCAAATTTCTGGCTTTCCTTTACAATTCCTCTCATTTTTCTATATTCTAATCCGTTGTTTCAAGCACTAACATATTTGAAGTTATCAGTTTGAAGCTCAGCAGGGCACTATCTCCCCACAGGAAAAGCTCCCACATTTGTTCTTGAGAAGCAAACAAGTGATTAGAAGAGTCCAATAAAATATTGGGAGTAGAAGTCTACAAAAGAGAGAAATGGGGTGGAGGGGATCCAATTCAAGAACAGCTAAAGAGAAAACATCATCCCCAGCTTAAAAAAAAAAAAATCTTAGAGAAAGTTGTGATTCCTACGGTGTGCTGGAGTATTGGTACCAGTTCTGAACTAAAAAAAGATATTCAAACAAAAAGCATATTAACTCAAAGTGCACTTTTTTATTTAATTTATTTAATTAGAGGTAAAACAGAAAGACCAGTAATAGGTCAATAATAATGACTTATTACTTCCTTTATGTGGCACATTTACAATAAATGGTAATTTACCATTAGAGAGACTTATTAAATTTTTTTTTTCTGCTAAAGAAATTAACATTAGTCATGTGGAGAAAGAGAACACTCTCCATTTCCAGCTCAAGGATTTGCATTCAACAAGGCAGTCAGAGGATATTACAGACCCTGTTCCCCTTCAGCAATGCAGGAAGAATTAAAGCATAACCATGTATGACATCATTCCAGCTGTACGCTGATGGGCTACAGATCGTTTCATCCACACTATTTGAAAAACATTCCACTTTCCAGTCATTAGACCTGCTAAATGGATTCACCTGCCATACCCTCAGAATCATTAAAAAAAGAAAAAAAAAAATCTTTGGCACGCAGAACCGCACTTTAGTTTTATTCTTATGGCTGATGTACTATTACTTTTACATCCTAAAAATTACTTTAAATTATTTTTTTCACTTTCTTCAATAGAAAAAAAAAATCTACATCTATGTTCCCTGCTTTTATTCTTGCTCTAAGCTTATGTCAATTATGTGATTAAATATCTTAGCAAACAAATATAACATGACTTTCTAGACAAAATTTGTCATTACCAGGGCTGCACTGTGCCTTAGTATTTTTAAATAACTGTCTGTTCTAAGGAAAATAGGATCAGTTTATTTGTCTGAAGTCTATTTCTGTTAACTTCCTTAATTATTTGACATGAAGACATAGAGCTGCTATTTAACACTTCTTCCAGTCCCAGGAAAATATCACACCATTTGTGCACTCATTATGGCTCTTAACTTCAGACTCATTTGAAAGCTTCAACTCAACAGGTGGGATTTTCAAAGCTGCCTCCAAGTCATTAATTTCTAATTGGACACCGCAACCCTCTAGGCAAGCCTTAAAAATCTCATCCTAAATAATCAATATTCTACTCCTTAATAACCTGATCTGCAAAAGAGTTGACAGGACAAAACATTTAGCTACTAAGGGAGACTGCTGTGATCATGGCAGGAAAAATAATAGATTGTATATCCCCATCTTAATGGTAGGATTATTTCCTACTCCCCATAAGGTGTGAAAGGGACCAGAATGACAAAGGAGGAGAGGGAATCCTCAGGAAAAATAAAAACAAATCCAGAATCAGAGCTTCATACATATCAGGAAAGCAGAACAGATTCAACAGTGCTGTGCACTGCCTGGGTGTATATTCAGAATAAGTCTAAAGCAGGATGATTAGATGGCAAAACAAGCCCAACAACAGTCAAAAAGGCTAACAAAATGCTGTATAATGCCACAAAGCAATGTATTTTATAAAAAGAAAACCAAATAATTAAGGTGTTGTTACAAATCTAACCTCACATTTTTGAAATGTGTTAGTTGGGGATTTAAAACACCAAAATAAATATCAGATCTTGATGGGCTAACTAACAGTTAAATATGAAAAAAGAAGATTTCATTCAGGATATACATCAGCCTGAGTGACCTAATGAAAATGAGAGAACTAATTACATTAAATCTGAGGCAACAGCAGGGAAAAAAAGTCAGAGAAACATTTGGGAATATCTCACCAATTCAAGACTGTAAATAATTTGAAACATACTCTCCAAATACATTGGAAAGGGGAAGAAGGTAATCTAATATAGACCATCCCTAGTCTAATTAGCAGGCATTTGAACAACTGCATTTTCTCAGAGGGAAGAAAAATAACCCTCCCAAAACCCACACATTTAAAATTTTAATTATTATTTTCTCTGAGTTTCCTACATTCTATAACAGTTACAGAACTGGGTAATAATTACTTTGTGGAATCCTTCCAAAATAAAATACCGTTAGCCACCTTGCAGCAGAAAAAGGATTCCATCTGGTTCAACAAACTGTATTTAAAAACACCCCAAGTCTTTGCATGTTGACATCCAGGTAATTTAGTGCAATCAGGACACAGCTCTCTCCCTTAATGATTATGCAAAACCTCCTTTGCCTGTGCCTTGATTTTTGCACAAGTCAGCCAATGACATGGATTATGAATGTAAAACCACAATAATAACTGTATCTTTCAGCTATTTTGTTTTTTAATCAGACTTTTTTTGGCATTAGGTGCATGAAAAACAATTGAGATTTTAGTACAGCATCTGTCAAGGAAATTCAAGTTTCTTTACTTTGGTAACTTCACAGCTGACTCTTGATATAATCTTGTCAAGTATCTATTTCACATTTGGTCTGACTTGAATTGGTAATCTGAAATATTTAAAAATATTCTGTTACTAATACTGTTCTGTAAATCACCAGATGATGTCTGGAGAGATGCAGTGTTACGAATTTCAGATATTTCAAAATATTTTAAATACATCTTTTTATTTTGAGCACAACTAGGAGATTCACTTCTCACTGTTTTGTTCTGTATAATCATTGTGTACGTACAATTAGAGGAAAATTAAAAGAAATTTTACATAATGAAGAAGCTCAGCTTTTCAGTGTGGACTGAGCAGGTTGAGGTTGAGTTCATGAGTAAGGTCAGCATCCGGATTTTATCGTGCCCAATTCTCTTTGTGATTTTGCCCAAAGTCCTAGCTCAGACTCAATTAATTCTACATTCTCCAGATTGCTAGCTGTGGCAACGCAGTAATGATGAGACTGATGATATTGGGACATTCCTTGAATCTCTCCCGCTCACAAAACGCCTTAATGAAGCTTTTCTTTCTAGTATGTCAATAGCTAGTGACTTTGCTGCCTTTCTCTAAAGAGCTATTGCTGCTATAATGCAAATAAAACTCTAGAGCTGCATCAAAGAGTGGCAACTGTTTTTTAACAATCCCTGGTGTTGATACTAGGATATCAAAATACCAGAAATCAATTCTGCAGACTAATTACACACATAACTGGAATCCTGAATTTCATTTGAAGGAACTAACTCACTGGGGCCTTCAGAAGGGGAGCAACGCTGGATACCATCCGAGCAGTAATTTACTTTCCCTATTTTGACACTGCAGTTTGGAGCTGCACCCAAAAGGGCTCTGCAGCAATCCTGAGCAGATGCCCACCATGCATCCAGGAGTGAGTGATCCACCTAACAATCAACATGTGCAGCCTGGCCACTCCCAGTTTTTGCAGTTAATGACAGAACACGCTATGCCATGGCTATCTTTAACCCCTCACTTCACCCCTTACATGAAATGGCTGTGGCAGCTCTGCACAGGACAGCAGCAAGGCTCCACAGCTGCACGTATGCACTCTGGATTAAGGAATCCCTCGTGTTTTCCACATGGTCCTCAGTGGCTGGAACACAAGAGCAAGGAAAGAGGAGACCCCACCTTCTGCACGGGTGACACCGCCGGCAAAGCCCCGGCAGGTTTTTCTCTGCGCTGATGCTCGCACAGAGGTGCGGGGATCCCGAAAAACAGTCCCAGAAGAGCACAGATCTGCCTCCTTCTCCAGTCACTTCCCCCACAATTTTCCGCAGAGATAAACAGGCAATTGGAATGTAAAAGCCCATGACCGCTCACTTTCTACATACAGATGCTGTAATCTTGTAATCAATATGCTATTTAACACAAAGGCAGGCAGCCCCTGGGGAGGGGAGCTGTGCTGGCAGAGTTTAGTTCGGGTGATAAGGTTTGATGCTGTCTTTCTGCTTCACAACAAACAGGACCTAGGCATTGCAGCTCAACAATGCTATCTGATGGTCACAGCGCCTCAGATTAATCAAAAACAACAGACAGAAAAGAACAGTAAGGCAGCCCTTGAGAACAGAGAGTACCTGTTGGTTCAGGTATCCACATCGTAGGGTTAGGAGGGAGTTCCCTGCCACCTGTCACAGCACTCACAGGGGTTTTTTGAAACTCATGGCTAGCTGGGAGAGGCTGAGAAACTAAAAAACAAACAAACAAACAAACAAAACCATAAAAAAAAACCAACAAAAAAACCACCCCAAAAATAAAACAAAATTTAAAAAATCCGCACAGCATTGCTTGGAAAAATCAGACACTGGCACATTTCTAATAATTCATGTTATGAAAGTGTTGTTATGTAGGAAAAACATTTACAGATTCTCACACTTCAAGAGAACTCAAGAGAAGCAGCAGCACTGGTTTACAGAGACTATTTCAAATGTAATTTCATTAGGTTTTCATTAGGTTTGAATCCATTATTTTAATCTGATGAGGTTCTACTAGCAAATATAACTTTTTTTAAAAAAATCGTCAGATACTACCATTTCTTTGGATTTAATTAGAAAATAAGGAACTAAAAGCCAGCTAGATAAAACTAGAAACAATCAAAAGAATTTGAAATCATGAAACAATTTCTAGATGTGTATTTAAGCAAGCTGCTGCCTTGTCCTTTCTGACCACTGGTGGAGACAGAACAGTGAATTACACAGATAATACCTATATATCTATATATATATCTATATATATCTATAATACCTAACTAGAAGCAGGGTATTAAACACAGAAATTGTCTCGTGGAATAGGAGGGTTGCTGTTTTGGTTTTAGTTTGCATTTTCATTTGTACTTAGGAAAACTGTGATAATTACAGCTGATTGCAATTTGAGATAAGTGGCAAAAACACATGAAAATTCCCTCTATACATGAAATAAAGGTGTCACATATTCAATTTTTAATTTTAATAGAGGCAGATGCCTCTAACACATGGTCCAAAAGTAAAGTTCTGCTAGACAAGAAAAGTTTATTTTACATCAGCAAGTCTTATTACCCAAATCAGTAACAGCAGCCAGTCTCTGCTGCCTACTGCCACCCAGAAATATCTCCCCAGCATTACATGACTAACCAGAAACAGACTAAATCTCAGCTCCATACCTGGACTACCTCTGTAATTTAAGAAAACAAATGAAAACCAAAACAATGTGATTCAATCAAAATGAGATAACAGACAACCAGAACCCCATTTTTGTTTGCATTTACTTTTGCAAGATTTTACAGTCTGCACTTCGACAGGCAAGCTCTGCTGTTACACAGACAGAAACAGTTGTAAGAAACAACCGTGTGCAAGCCCTTTCTGCAGGTCATTTTAATGTGTACAAGTTTTGAGAATGCAAGCTGCAGTTCACATATACATAGAGGAATCCCAGGGACCCGCCCAATTCATAGCCCTGGGGAACCTGGCAGTTCACAGGGGCAATATCAGAAGATGAGATATTTACAGTGACAAACTGGCACCACTGAGGCAAATACTAATGAAGCAATGTCAGAATGGAGCCCACAGGGCCCAGGAGCTTCTGCAGGTATTTTAAGAGAAACTTATGATCTCTGGTATCAAAAGCCACAGGAAGATCAGTAAGAATTAAAATTGACAATGTGCCAGAATCCACCTACTATGAAACAGAAGGTCACTACAAATCCTCATTAAAGCTGTCTCTCTGCTTTGGCCTGATTGAAATTTTTCAAACAGTTTATTATTACCATGAAGGCAAGGGCTGCAGTTGCCCTGCCACAACCTTTCTCCAGGACCTTTGCTAGAAAGGTAGATTTGAAACAAGGTGGAAAACTGAGAAATTGCCTGAGGACAGCAAAAGGCTGCTTAATCAACTGCTCCAATCTCCAGCAAAGAAGAAATTCTTCAAGATGCCAAAGAGGTATTAATGATAGATATTATAAAAGGGAGCTGCTACAGTATATCTTCCAAAGACTGCTACAAAAGCCTTGCTGGCAAAAGATCAAGAAAACAGCTTACAAGTGCAAGACCATATCTATAATAAAAGTACAATGTGACAGGTTTAAAATCCATAAACTATGCTGAAGTACATAGTTCAGAATCCCAATGACCCAGCTGGAACTGAAGTTATTGAAAGCCTTGGCATTTAACCACCACAGAAAAAGGAAAGACCCCAAAGCCTTCTCTCATCTCACATCTCTCCACTAGCAGACCTCATGCCAGGAAGCACAGCAGCCCAGACTGCTTCTGTGTAACCAGCTTGGAAAACTTCAGGTGCGTTAAACATGAAGAATGCTCAACCACAGCAGAACAGTGGCACTGAGTGACACAAAATAAAACCCCCAAGCCCACCACAGGCCCTTGAAACGCTGGGACAAGCTGAGCACTAGCACGTAGTGGCAATGATGGCTTCCCAGGAGTTTCCCTGGCCTCTGAGGCAGTGCAGTGAGGCTGCACACAGATGTACAGTGAGGTACTCCCAGCTCAGCTCCTCCGACTCCTCACTGACAGCGCTTCGGCTCCTTCTGCTCACCACATTCACTGCAGTCCTCCCTGTCCCATGCACATCCACTCAATAAAGGAGTCTCCTTTCTAGGTCAGAAACCAGAAAGAAAATCTGGGAACATCAGTTGGTTGCTCCTTCAGGACCAGCAGAGTATCACCGTACCCTCAAAGCCCAACCAAACCCCAAAATTTCCCAAGAATCCAAGCCTCTGCCCCCAAACCCCAAGGATGATAAAGGAGCAGTATCACCGTACCCTCAAAGCCCAACCAAACCCCAAAATCTCCCAAGAATCCAAGCCTCTGCCCCCAAACCCCAAGGATGATAAAGGAGCAGCATTTCAGTACCACCCCAAGTCTGAGAAACATCAGCATTTGTTCATGTCTTTGGCAATCTCACTTCTTTTGTGCTCAACAAGCATTTCAATTGAAAGTTTAACTAACTTTGGTGCTGCTGAACATTTTCTTTCAGCAATGGCTCCATTATCAAACATCTGGAATAACCAAAAGGGACTGTATGGAAACACAACCCCGCAGGGAAGCTGTTGGGAAAGGAGCACATGGGCACACTCAAGTCCTGAGATGAGAGCTGGTGACAGTGCTCTGAACTCTTGAAAGGAGAAATGGTGGTGGCTGGAAGAGCTGGTGTGACAAGGAATGTCACCGAAGGAACAAGCAGATGTCCCAGGAGCTGGAGTGAAGGGAAGCACATGCATTAGTATTTCATACAGAGATGAAGTTCAGCAATCATGGAATTCACTAAGAAAATGAGGTTGAGGTCTCTGTGAGATTACAAGGGAATGGACAACATGGGAACCAACAGCAGAACAGGGCATCAGTGACACATGACAAGGAAATTCTGAAAAGCAAACAACTGAAAAAAACAGCCTATACTTCAGTTCTTGGATATCTCCAGTATTAAAAGAAACAGATAAATTCTGGGTTAAATCTGTGACCTAACACACCATCCTCTTTGCAACAGCA
Source organism: Tychaedon coryphoeus (assembly GCA_013398595.1). NCBI lineage: Eukaryota > Metazoa > Chordata > Aves > Passeriformes > Muscicapidae > Tychaedon > Tychaedon coryphoeus. The sequence continues at coordinate 903,308 of WBND01000232.1, read as the reverse complement.
ACTGGTGCCAAAACTTTCAACAGCATAAAAAAAAAATCCCGTAACAAAAAATTGGGATTTCTGGAAACACTTGCTTTTTGTCTTCTGCTCATGCCCATCTGTAACTCTGTGTGCACTACCACCTCTGTCCTCACCCCAACCAACGGCACTACTCATACAAAACATCCCCTTCTTCCTCTCTCCTGAAACCTCTACCAGGCTCTCCATAGCAAGGAGAAGAAGCAGCTGTTTGACTGTTAAATTAAAAAGTAACATTAAAAACATTCTCTCTGAAAATTTAAAACATCCTGCGTCAACCTTACTTGCATCAATACCATAACCATTTCAGCCAAAGAGAGGATAAAAAGTGTCAGGTTATGTCATTTTAAAGAAGTAGTGAGGTCAGACCTATTTTATACCATTTCTGTTTTTGTTTATTTATAGAGATGTAAGGAAATGAAGACTTCATTATTTTGTCCTAAACAAAATAAAGGTCAGTGCCATTCCTGACAATATCACCTGTTTGTGCTACAACAGCAGTTTATTTGTTTCATATTTACTATAAACAATGATCAGGGTTCTCCTCTTGAGCTCCACCTCTCTGTTGCTGCCGTACTACTTGCATGTCACAAAACTGTTTTCACATTTGGGCTCCGCAGGGGATAATCCAACACTGCACCATAATAAATGCATTAATAAAAACTTTAAACACTTTCTTGTAACCTGGCTTTCCTCAGACTTGAGCCAAGCAAAATAGAGGAGTGCATTGCATGAGTGCTGAACACGGTGACGAGGTGTGACTGGCACACAAATCACACAGTGGGCACACTGTGAGCTCATTCTTTTTCTGAAATGGAGATGTAGTTCCCTGGTCTGGCACATGGAAATGTGAAACTTTGCAACACAGTTATAAAATCCATCACAGCTCTCACACAGAGCCAGGTCTGTATTTCAGTTCTGCTGAAATGGACATGAGGAATATATGGATATCACAATCTAGTTAAAAAAAAAAAAATCAAACAGATAGGTATCTTCAAATTTGCACCATGAGAAGAATATAAGGTGTTAAAAATGCAGTTTTTGTGCCTGTGTTTTCAGTTCAACTTCTCTATGCTTGATTACAGGTTATAATGATGAATGATATTTTCTTTTGAATTCATTCATGCACTAGGAGGTTTTGGCAAAAGGATAGTCTGAAGTCTTTGTATGATGATGCTCAAAGTTCCTTAAAGTTTTGTCTGCAGAAGCTAAGCACTTACATAATGAAAAACACAAGAGGACACAGAATTACTTAATTCCACAGCTCTGTCCCAAGAAATAAATCTGCTGGAACCCTGCAGTTTAGCAATACATGATCCTCTTAAAGCATGATCTATTGTTTAGATGTCTACATACAAATTCATAGTGCCTGATATTGTTTCCCCTAAGAATTATGTCTGAAGCTTTTCTAGGAATATGGTTCACATAATTACCCTTTTGCAAGCATGCAAGAATTCCCACAAAAACCAGCAAGTCAGCAATACCTGTGGGTACAAAACATATTTCACATCTCCACACCTTCAAGGTGGAGATCAACCCTCCAGTGCCTGGCTGTGTCTTTGGCACGAGGATTAAACTGATTAGCAACTTGGGAACACAATTTTACTTTCTCCCAGGCAAATTGCAATAAACACCATGATTTCCCTTTGAGCTTCTTGCACAGATCAAACAGGAAAAAGGAACAAATACAGAAGAGCAGGAGCTAAGATTCACCATAAATCTCCTCACTTCTGACCCAAACAGGAAGCAAGCTACCAACTTGTCCTTGCCTACAGCATGTATTTACAGGCTGGTCCACAGAGGAAAACATTTCTCCTTCCCCTTCAAAAAACCCCCTGTTTGAGAGATAAGGAGCAGAAAAGATACTAACATATCATTAATTATGCAAACAGAAGGCATTTGGGTGTCTGAATTAGGAGACAATGCACGAAAGTATTTGGATAGAATCATGGAGTCCCTCATGTTGGAAAAGACCTTTAAGATCAAGAGAAACCAGCAACCATTCACCTGTTCACCATTAAACCATGCCCTCAGGTGACAAATCTACGTGATTTTTTAACATCTCCAAGGAGACTGACTCCTCCACTTCCCTGGGAAGTCATTCTGATATTCTACATCCCTTTCTGTGAAGAAATTTTTCCTACTACTCAATCTAAACCTCTCTGGGTGCAACTTGAGGCCGTCTCCTCTCACCCTGTCACTTGTTACCTGTGAGAAGAGACCAACACCCACATCACTACAACCTCCTTTCAGGCAGTTGTGGAGAATGATGAGGTCTCCCCTTAGTCTCCTTTCCTCCAGGCTAAACACCCTCCATTTCCATAAAACTAAACAGGGAACAATGAGGAAAAATCCATTCTGGTAGAAGCTGGGTCATTCTTGTGTGAATACATGGATGTTCTGGTAAGTAAGATGAAGGTTTAGTACCACTGTTAGGTGGTATAGGCAAAATATATTTTCATTTGTCCATAAACCACAAGCCAAACTACAGCAAAGACACTGCTTGCCTGGAAGCTGACCAAATAAATTTCTCCTGAAGTAGCAAAATACATCAGTAATACCCCTCCAAGTCTTTAATTTTTCACTTGGCAGTAATTTCTTTACTTACTCCACATCACCATTTCATCTTTGTAAGGATGCATGGAGACCCAAAATAAACTCCTACTTCAGTATTTAAGCACAAGTTGAACTGAAGTACCAGTAAATTCAGCAGGGATGTTCACATGCTCAAATCACCCTTGGGATCTCTGAATTCTGATAAGCACCATTATCACTGGAAACAAGGGCACTACCTCAGCTGCCCATCACAGCCCAGAGGAACAATTCTGTCTGGCCTCATCACCAGGAACATGGGGCAAATACCAAAACACCCTCACTGGGGAGGAAAAGGACTCCTGCAACAGAAACTGCTGCAGCTCTGGTGCTACACAGCAAACAGCAGGAACATCTGGCTATAATATTAAATGATGCTGTTGTGCATAGTGCCCAGGGTTGGGGAAAGAAATGCTGAAGTGTAAGTGCTAAAAGTGAGTAAAGGAGCAAAGGAACTGCCATAATGGACATAATCCCATGCTTTCCCTCCAAAAACAGGTACCACAAATGAATATGTAAAACATCCTGGCCTGGGCAATTAAATGGCAGCCTAACTACAATGAAAATCTCAGTGTTATCTCAGTGTTCCAAGGCTGGCTTCTATTTAAATCAAAAGAGGCTCTCTTTCTTTTATTTTTAAAACTCTGAGCGCTGCCTGGCTGCGTTCTTCTGTGCTACACAAATGAAAAGGGAGACCTATATTGGTTAAAAAGAAAAAAAAAAATGTCAGAGACAAAACTACCACACATCTTATAATAAAAGAGCTAATAAAGAATATTCTGCCTCAAAGTTCATGCCAAGCAGGAACAAGAACCACATGATGTAGACAACAGGTACCACACATCTTATAATAAAAGAGCTAATAAAGAATATTCTGCCTCAAAGTTCATGCCAAGCAGGAACAAGAACCACATGATGTAGACAACAGGTACTTTAAACCTCAGGTCAAGGATAGTTGCTATATGCCTGTCAATACACTGTTAACCATGATTGATTTGGTCCAGTGACAGATAATCTATTATGCACTCATACTTCAACCCCACTAAATCAAAGAATAGTTTGTCTAGCAGAACAAAATGACACAATATAGGAGAAAGCACAGGGACAAAGTAGCAGTTTTCTTTTCACCCAACATCCTCCTGTGACAGCAAAAGGTCTGGCAAAACACAAGTGCTTATGTTTCTGGAAGATGTAGAAGAGGAAAAGGAGAACACTGTAGTTTAAAAAATATATACTGATGAAAGAAAAGTCATAGAAGTTCTAGCAAAGTGTTAGAGAGAGCTGCAAACAGCGTTAACATAAAGAACAAAGATTAGCTGGCCTGTGGATGTGCTGCAGTGGCCACCATGGGAGCTGAGCTGTCCCCTGCACACCAAGCAGTGCCTTTCACAGCTGCACTGAGGCATTTGGGGCTGTGCTGAAGCACTTGATTGCTATGCAGGGGTGTAAAGGGTTACTAAATAAAATCTCCCCCTCAGGCCTTTTCTTTTGGAGGTCTACATTGTATGGGCCAAAACTAATTTTCTCTCCTAACCACATCTAGCAAGAAAATCTCAGCCATACACAGAAGCTGTGTAATATTTGACAAGGACAAAAAGACTTGGAGAGCAGTGAAATATTAACCTGGAGATAGTGTTCGTGCCCCTCACCATTTAATATGGGACAGAAATAAGAGGGTCAGCCCCCATCACAGAGTAAATAAATAATATTTTACATTCTATTGGGCAAGTACAGTATATATTTTCAAAGCAAAGTCATTTTACCAATGCCAAGTAGCCTGCAGATATTTTCATGTTTCCTCAGCTTTATTATTTCCTTCCCTTAGATTATACAGACATAGATTTTTCTTTAATTAAAGTAAGTATATTACAGCTGTGTATAATTTTTCTCCTCAAGCTTTGCAAAGTGTTGTCAAAGCAAAGAAGGAAAAAAGCCCACCACTGTAGTGACAGTGACCTATTTCACTTCTGTGCAGCCTGCAGAATCAAATTTGCTTCAGCTTTAAATGCATTGCCAATTTGAAAAATTTAACACAAACATTTTTTTCCTTCTAATAATAGAGAAGGAAATTAATAAGTAACATTTACAGATTCCTTCTAGTCTTTACAGGATCTCCAATGTGCAAACCCTGGTATTTTTTAAAGGCTGAACTCCTCAAGACCTCCCAAGAGGTCCATGGATCAGATCTTCAGATCATATGAACCCACCCTGATACCTCCAGGGGTTTAGGGAAACCATTTCACCTTAACCTGGCTGAAGAACTGGCTCACAGCTTTAAAAGGGATTTATTTTCATACTCTGACTCACACTGCAGGCCAACTAATCTAAGTATTTATCCCATTCTATGCATCACTGAATTAAACTTAGTAATACTCAATTTATAGACAAAGAGCGAGAAGGAGAACTACGTGCTTGCTCCAGGTTGCACAAGAAGCCAGGACCAGAGCAGAAATATGAACTTGCATTTCTGACAATAAATCCTGTATCTGACCAAGAAACCATCCCATCCTCTACTTCAAAATAAATCACATGTAAGCATGACCACAGAGGGGACACATGTTCAGCTGGCACAAGTGGGCACAGCTCTTTCCTTGTCAGCACAGCTGTGCTCTGTTTCAGTAGCTCATCTGATCCAGAGTTTGTGTACGTGAAAACTGACTAAACACACGAGAAACAGAAAGCTTAAACACATGCAAGGTGTGTTTATATGGTCAATCTAAAATTTATCTCATTACCAATGAAGTGCTCCCCTCAAAACACTTAAATTCAAACCATTTAATGCTAATTAAAGTAGTTGTTTTTAAAGCAGCCTATCTCCCCTCAAGCAGTTAAATTAGGCTTATGAAAAGAACATCAGATGATGAACTCATTTCTTATTACCATAAGAAGAGTGACTTCCTTGGCTGGATGATTTTTAAAGAAATCACATGGTGGTGATATAATTTCCCCCTGGTTAATAACTTTGGTGTGCCTGAGAGGCAAAGAGAAAAGAAAGGTCTCATTACACCAAATAAAGAGCAATTTGAGAATACCTACTATCAACTTTAGCAAGGCAAAACAATTTAGCCATATATATTTATCTATGTTCAGTTCACTAGAAGCTCTATGCCAAAGCCCAGATCATGCTTGACTCAATGGAGAGCACTCACTGGACACAAATTGCAGACTGCTTCCTGTAACAGGCAGAGAAAAGAGAAAACACAGTAAGAAAATGGAGTGCTCAAACACCTTTTAAACAGAAAATATCTGCCTGAGCAACCTGCCCTGTGTTCAGTCCTTAAGCCCCAAATGCTTTTTTAGCTGATGGTGACAGAGCCATACCCTACCCTTAATGCATCATTTTAAAAAAAGACTCACATCAAAAGTAGGTTGGGTGGTTTTTTGGGGGAAAGAAAGAAAAAAAAAGACAAAAGAAAAAAGGCACAGTCACTTGGAAGGAAGCCACTTCTCTGAAAAAATAGTATTTCAGTAATATATGATGCATGACTATTCCAACCCACAACCCACGCCTCAGCCCATCTGTGCCCTGCAGCCTTGCCACCCCAAAGGCAACACCTGAGAAATAAACGCAATTGCTGTCTATTTCACTGTATACAAAGGGGCTAATGAACTCACATTTGAAATAAACCAGTCATTGACGCTTTAGTGCAGCCATTTATTAAGACAGGAGCACATTGCTCTCTGTCCAAGAAGACTTCAACGCAGGAGACATTAAACCATAAAACGTTTACTACCCGGCCAGCAGAGCTGCTCGTGCCTGCCCGCGTCCATGGCGCTCCCTGCACTTCCACAGCCCAGGGAAGGGCTCCTTCAGCTCCCACGGGAATGAAATAACTCACCGGCTTCTGCCGAATATATATCATTATAACCTGTGCCCACCTAGGAGATGAGCTGTATTTGTGCCCTTGGGAGAACAACTAGGCTAAGTCTTGCGGAGACCTCCAAAACACAGGTCAGGAAGAGGCCACTGGAATGTACGAACTGGAGACTGGAGCACTTTAAGGACAAGATCTGAGCAAGCACGGAGGAGTGCTCGCCAGCACCGGAACGCAGAGCCTTTCTGAGATAAACGCAGCGAATCCCGACACCCTGCTTCACCTTCACCACGACGCACCCAAAACTTGCAGGAGTTTGGAAGAAAATAAAGTGACAGCCCCTGGGCATAAACCGGACACGAACTGCGTGAAAAAAGCCTCCAGACTCCCGCCGTTAGGCAGCGAGGCCCTTCAGTCCGGCCTGGCTGCCCTGTCCGGCTCCTCAGCCCTGGCCCTTCTCTCAGCCCTGTCCCTTCTCTCAGCCCCGTCCCATCTCTCAGCCCCGTCCCTCAGCCCTGTCCCTTCTCTCAGCCCATCTCTCAGCCCGTCCCTCAGCCCCTTTCCCTTCTCTCAGCCCGTCCCTCTCAAGCCTCATCCCTTCTCTCAGCCTTATGCCTCCCCTCAGCCCCGTCCCTCCCCTCAGGTCAGCCCCGGCCCGCGGGGTCGCCCCGCCCAGCGCGCACGGGCCCGGCGCTCAGGCGCCACCTGGCGGCGGTGGGGCGCCTCGTCCCTCATGAGAGGCGGGCCGTGCGCGGGGTTTAAAATGGATAAAGCGGGCGGCGAATGAGGGCCCGACCAATGGAGAATGTTTCCGGAGCTTTCCCGAGGAAAGGGAAAAGGCCTGGAGGGGCCCTGAAATTATTGAGTCATGCTCTGAATGAATGGGGCCTTCCCATCGCCCGACTGTCCAACAGAACATGGTGCGAGAGCAGATTTGGGGGGAATGAGGAGCTGTCCTTTTGCGAAAAGTGACCCTGCTCGCTCGCCCACATCTGCCCAATCATTCTGCTCACAGACACCAAAGCCGCAGAGGTGTGGCAATAAAAATATGATTTAAAGAGGAGAAAGCTGCCCGGCACTGGTGGCATGGAGCTGCAGAGAGGATCCGGCCCTGAGGCGGGCAGAGGGAGAAGGGACAGGGACAGTACAGGGGTTACACACAACAATTAATGCAATTAATGTAATTAATGTGCCTTTAGCAGCCTTACAGCCCGCACCCAACTTCTGCACTCCAATGGGTGCCCTGTGTTTTTTGTGTCCCAGCACTCGGTGCTCTGGGCTGTGGTATGGGCTGGAACACACTTACTACAACAGTAAAAAAAATGAATAATTAAGTCTGAACGGCTATTTCAATGCTGCATCAATCTTGTGGAGGATGCAGACATACGTGGCACAGCCGCCCTATTCACTCATGGCAATTAAAAATAGATATATATAATGTGTTGGCTCCTAACAGTACCTTCTTTTTGGTTTTGAATGTGTCCATTCTCTGTGCTATCATTATAGGCTGCTCTGGTGTGTTTTCCGTGAGGGTTTTAGATGTCAGGATAAGGCAAAAATCTGTAATGATCATTATTCTGTATTTTAAGGACTCTGAACAAAAAGAGTCACATTGTTGAGCTTATGGTCCCTAAGCATTCTTGGTGTTTTGTGTGTGTTGTTACAGAGATGAAATATTAGAGTGGCAAATACTATTTCCTGACACTTACATTTTAGAATATGTAAGCATGCTTGTATTCTGTTGTACTTTCCTTTGATATGTATTTCAGAAATGCAATAGTCCATTCCTGTCTTCCTAATAACAGTTGTAGCTTTTAATTTGCTATAGCAAATCTTGCAAATGCTATGATCAATATAAAACCAGCTTGAAGCCTACCAGTCTCTCTTTTTTTGTGTGTGTGTGTGTTTTTTGTTTGTTTACAAAGAAGAATTTCTTAACCTTTCATATCTTGGGGTCTTCCTCCTGAGCCCGCTCCTGCAAGCTGCTGCATGACAGAATCTCTGAAGATTGCAATGGAAAGGATAGGAAATAATCTCCGTTTATTTGTGCATCATTACCATAAAACAAGTAACAAAAATCTCGGAAGGAATTGGTAAAATTCCCCTACTTTTTGCTGGTACCTAGAACTGAGAGCATTCTCTTCTTCTTACAAAGAAAGCTACATTTATAATCAGAAACAAGTTTTAATAAAAACTTTAAAGCAGTTGTTCTACTTTAATGAAACTACTGAAAAGCTATAGTTTAATAAAACCTACTGTGTGAGCCTCTGTTATGTATAGATGTACTAAATATGATAATATGTTAAGGAGCTTTTATTAAAGATATATGAGATCAGACACTGTATCAGAATAGCTGGAACTATGAAGAAAAGTTCTATTTCTGTTTAAACCTGGTAAATGAATAATTTTTATGATTCAAGTAAGAGAAAAAGCCATGTCATTTTATGGCCTGGGTAGTTTCTTTCCATTTGAGACAGTGCATGAATCCAGTGTGTCCAAAGGAGTCAAGAACTACAAATAAAAGTCTGGTGGAGATTCTGCCAAATGAAAAAGTTTGTGTAGTAAAGAATACATGAACCAACAATAGTACAGAAATACATGCTTAGTTATTGCTGGAATTAATAATCATGTAATCAACACAGAAAAGAACTGAATTTTGTGCCAAAGACACCAACCACACATAGTCTTTCTTGTTCAACACTTTTAAGAACAAGTAGTTACTCTTTATAGATCCTGCAGTAATTCTAGATGTCAGATGGTAAACATACAAAAATAGCACATTTCAAGGTATAAAATTATTTCCCAATCCAAAAAGCATGCTGTTATTGATAATTGCTTTATTCTTGAAAGTGCAGTAATGCTTCTCTTGATTTAAATAGATCTACTTCTAGAAAGAAAAGTAGAACCTGTGAAGAATGTCTACAAAGGATAATTTTAATTGTTCTTTGCCGTTAAACAGCATATTATTAACAGTTGTTTGAAAAAAAACAAAATTAAACAATGATACTATTTAATTAATACACCCCAGGAAAATAAAAGTTATAAGACTGTGATTCAGTAAAGCTTTGTAATTTAACTTCACTGACAACAAGTCATGTACTCTCATTTTCTTTCTGGGGGAGTAATTCTCTCAACCACATTCAATTAGCTGTAAATAAAGTAAATAAAACACATGGAGGATGCCCCATGACTGTGCCAAGGTCCTCGCTGCCCACACCTCAGGATGGACAGTAGCTGACTCTAATATTTGCACATCCTTTTGTTTGAAGGTTGTTTGATATGTGTGGGTGACTCCTATTCTCTGTACAGAAATCAATTTTATATAGCTTGGTGTAAATGTTTATGTCCAGGAGAACTATGCTGCACTGAGTACAAACCTTCACACCATAACTGCCTCGAAGTTTTAAAAAGATTGCAGGACAACGAAGAGCCACATTTCCTCCTGCCACATCTGTACCATGTTTACTGGTTTATGCCTGGGAAATGTCAGTAAATCTCATGATTGTCAGGGGGTTCCAGTTCTGGAATAATGAATATTATGTGCCATTACAGAAACTCCTGTTCTTAAAACTACTGTCATGATTTTTAAATAGATATTTCAAAAGTCTGGGCCTCACTCTCAGTTACATTAGAATAACCCCATCAACTTCAATTATCTTAAAATAATATGAAGATCAGAGACGAATCATTGTCCACTTGCTGCTGTCTCTGTAATAGAACACTGTGGGCATCAGATTTAGCTTTTTTCTGTGGAAAATGATTTCTCTTTTGTACTTTTAATAATGAGATCTAACACAGAATCAAAGTGACTTTTAAGAACATCCTATTTGTTCCTTTTTGATATTTTTTTTCTTCCTTATATGCCCTAAAAACTTTAACTAAAACCTCAAATAATGAGATCAAAACTATTTAAATTAAAATACATGTCTAGACTATTGAGTTATGCCTCCTTCAGTCGTACTAAATAATACAAGCTGGAGAACCATAGCTTCCAGCCAGGTCTTTTGTGTATTTGGAAAAGCTTTGTCAAGCCCAAGTTAAAAACTGCATTAAACTACATGAAAGTTTTATTCCTAATGTGTGTGACACCATTTCATCTATAACCTTGCCCAATTTCAGTCATGGTTTGGATATCTGTGTGTTATCCCCAGTGGTGAAATTTGCCATCTCAGTATGTCCTGGCTCTTCAGTCTTTAGTGTAAGGACATATCATGTCACAGGTTGAAAAGTGTTTTCTCATGATAATGGATGAGCTTGAGGAAACTTACAATCAAAGGATGAAATACAAGAGTAGCCAGTTGTGCTAAAAATATTAAATAAGTAAAGACTGCTGAACTGCAGCTGGGAAATGGGCTGTCACCTGAAACCAGTTACAGGCAGGTGTATCCAAACATCCACAACTATAAGGAACGTGCGTCTTGGTGTTCCAAATTCTTGTGTTTAGTCTTTGGATATATTCTCCTTCAGTATATATTTTCACACAGTAGGGAAGAGG